>JAHPZR010009405.1:0-15672 GCA_019787425.1 Platygyra sinensis | reverse complement strand
GTGTTAAATTCTTTGAAGTTAGATCAGGGCAAGAAATGATAATGAGCAAAACTGCCTTGTATCCATGCTTCATGTTCATTTACATCAAAGGTGAAAAGTGTGAACTAGGTTAAAAATCATTTACCATATAGAATTGGAATAATTAATGATAATGCAATTGGGCTTGATTTCTTTCAGGAAACATATCATCCATGCTTCATATATGGACATGTTCATCGGAGTGGAAAATACTCCTTTATATCCCAGGAATATTCCAGATGTCTCAACATTTCAAATCAATGCCAGGGGGAGTGCAGTGAATAGCAGCGACCATGTTGTCATTTATGAAAACACAGGAAGGTTTGGATACTTCATGGGTGCAAGAGCTTGGTGGATGTTCAAGGTCTGTATGTTAATTAACTTGTACATAGGATTGATATCAGCAGACTACAATATCATCACTTTCATTATCGTCTAAAGATCCATTTTGCAATACAAAGCTGCATATACATGTAGGGTGGTCTTTCTAGTCCAGCTTATTCCTGATTTGAATGTCACTTATAATAAGAATTATATACCATACTCCAATTTAAATCTCTTTGGTAAGTCTTCACTTTCCTTGAATCTGCTCTGCTATTTTTCTAATTGTCGCCATTTTCACAGCTGTTTGGTCATGAAAATGTTTCAGTGCTGGATGGAGGACTGGAGAGGTGGATTGCCGATGGCTACGAAACAACTAATATGATGGTCAAAAAACGGGTATGTGCTGCAGTCTGAATTCGAATGTGCTGCAAATGTTTTTTTTTCTGCTATCAAGTGCTGTATTTCACTTCTCACAAAGTTTCACTCTCTCTGATGACATTTAATAAGTTCTGTCATACTTTCTGCATTGGTTTCTAACATTGTATCCCTTTGTTTAACAGGATAGGGTATCTTGTCTTATTTGTGCTTTTTCTTAATCTGGTGTGGGACTGGCAAGATGGGACCAAAAGACATTCTCAGTCAATTGCTGCATTGTGGTACATAAATTTGTTGTTTCATTACAGGAAGGAGATTTTATAGCAAAGTTCAACCCAAAATGGATCAGAAAGTTTGACGATATGCAAGAGAACCTTACATCACATAAAGCACAAGTTTGTGACAGCCGTCCTCCTGCCACTTTTAACCATTCACTAGATGGTACTGTGGAAAAATTATATGAATTTTCCAGTTGGTGATAGATTATCAGAATTAAGTTCTGAAGTTTCTTAAGATATAATTAAACCAAAATTTGTTTTCTCAGATCCAAAGACTGGTCACTACCCAGGAGCAGTGAACATTCCATTTCCAAGCTTGTTCAATCCAGACACCAGGACTCTAAGGACTGTTGATGAGCTTAAGAAAGGTAGAAAGTAAAATACAAAATAAAGTGAAACTTTGGAGCCATGACTGGCTAATAGCTACTCGGGGTGCTAACTAGTCCAATTTGCAAGTCACTTCCCCCGCCATTTATTAGCTTTCCCCAACAATTTGCCGGTGCCCATAATATACTCCTTGGTGTGCTCAATCAGTCATTTTCTTATATAAAGAACCTCTTTAACCACCCTGTTACTTTTTAACAGCCAGATTTTTGCGGCCCATTGCTGGCTGGAGTAACAGGTATACACCATACAGTGAAATCCTGATCTCAAACCCTGGATTTTTTTTTAATCTCACAATAACACCAACCAAATTTAAGTAATTTGGCCACGTTCAGTCAAACACTGTACAATTTTTACCCAGGGCTTTGTTTTTTTGAACCATCTGATTTTTCAAACAAATTTTCCCTTGCAGTTTGAAAAATATTGTGATTCCTCTATAATGTTAATAAAAGTAGATTACTGTAAAGTATCAGTTTCAGTAACTCTTTTATTCATTTTATTGTCCCAACAGTTTATTTTGATGCTGGAATTGATCTTAGTAAACCAATAATCGGCATGTGTAATGGAGGAATGTCATCCTGCACTTTGGTGCTCACAGCTTATCTGTGTGGATGTCCTGACGTGGCCCTGTATCATGTAAGACTCACTGATAATGAAGGACTGATCAATGGCCATTGATTGAATATCAACTATCAAGAAGAAATTATCTGATAGAATCACTAATAATTATTGTATGATAAGCAAAAAATGAGTAACTCCTGAATCATTTTAAGTTGATCCTCTGTGGATGGGTTCACAACATTAAAATTTCCCAAAAATGTAATTTTTTTTCAGTAGAGAATGTTTGGTATTTGAAGTTGTATCGACTGATATATAGAAATGTAAACTGCAAAAAAGCCAAAAAAGTAGACTTCAAAATTGTTCAGAAGTCATCATTCTTTCCAGATACATGTACAATGTTGAAACCTTTTGTCTTATGATATAGATGATCAAATCTCCCAATCAATACTGTAAATAATGTATCAATACAGCAGGGAGGATTTACCAGTCAACTGCATTAAACAATTTAAGGGTGCATAGAAAGAGGATTTCCAAACCAATGTACATTGAAGGTCTAGCTTGGAAAAAGCAAAACATTTTGTCGTATTTCCATTTTTTTATTTACAGGGAGGTTTCAGAGAGTGGAAAGAAAGAGCTGACTCAAGCCAGATAGAATGATACATGTATGCCAGTGTTCAGCTATTGGAATGATCCCTACGTAGTGTACTGAATGATGGGTCTGGTAACTAGCTTTCAGTTAGAGGACTGGGACTAGTAACTATGGCAATGCCAGACAACAGGTGCACTTGCAGCACTCGAATGGTTGCCAAGGAGGGGAAGAGCAACCATAACTACCAAACACATTAATTTTTACCACTAGTTACTAAAAGGCACTCAGACTGAGGCATAGTAAGAACATATCATGTGCTCATGCTGAATCCACTTTCAGTATGAAGTTTCCCTTAATGTTTGTAAGATAATACAGCAGTAACTAAGTCATTAAAAGAAACAATCCAGTGAGAAAATTATGTTGTTTAATGAGTCTTCAGTAAATATAATATTAATTAATTTTTTTTGACAGTTTTGTTACAATTTCTTTATTAGTACATAGTTATTAAAATTTTTCAACGAAATAAATGAAATTGTTGATATTTTACTTAAACCTCAAGCTACAAAATGACAGCTTCTGATTTTCTTGCTTCAAAGTAAATGTAGTTTGGTATGTTGCTAAAAACACAAGTTCCAAGTGATGCACAGCATTTCATAAAATGTGTGGAAAATAAATTGTGTAATTGAAGCTTCAAGGTTTTTGTAAATTTGTTAAGTCTGTGAATGAACTTTGACCACTTCCATAAAGTGAAAGATAAATACCAAGGTGACCCCATAAAGAGGTACAACACCTACTGTGTCCACCCCCTGAAGTGGTACCATTGGAAGACTAACTGCCCAGCAGTCTTAATTCACATGCATCCCTGGCATGCTCAAATAGTTCCTCCTACAATGTGTATCAAAGCTTATATGTGTAAGTCACATCTTCTTGAAAATGCCTTGCTAATAAAACAAACCAATCCAAAGGTAGTCAAAATTATTTTTTTTGGTAATAAAATTATTTTCTTTTAAATTTTCAAGTACATTTCAATCTGAGGTATAAATAAAACACTGAAGTGCAGATAATGATTTGAAGTATATGGCTTGTGTCAATTCTTTGATTTCTTACCAAGTTTCAAAACATAACAATAAAATCATTGTATATGCACAAGCAACAATAATAATTTATAATAGTGTCTAAATAGTATAGTCCTCAGTAGAGGATCATCAATATAAAAAGCTCCATATAAACAAAACTACATAAATACGTCTATCTGAGTGGAAATAAAAGTTTTTCTCCACTCTCTACAAAACAGATGTCATATGACAAGAACTATAATCTGTGCAATAAACAAGCCCTTATTTTTTTGTTGTTGACCATTTTGGCTTGGCAAACTTGCAAACCATCTTTTATCATTTTTCTTTCAGAGCATTAAATAAGCCCATATAGGGTTTAATTTATCTTTTGATGTTTTTTTGGCACTCTGAGAACTCTCCATTTACCTAATTAATTTTTTACTGGGCAATAGTGCCCTATTTTATTCTTAGGTTTTAACATAACTGTGATGCCGAGATGTCTTTTGATTTTTGTTTAGCTATGTAACACTGCATTTGTTAAGTCTATCTTGAGAGGTTCAACTGCTTGAATAGCTAGTGCAACCAACTTCTACTTCTCAACAAATAGTTGCAGATCTGTATCTTGCCAGTCCTTTTGCCACAATGACTACAAACTCCTTCAGCTTTATGTGATCTTGAGCAATGGCGCTGGTGAATGTCGTGCAAACTGTAGTACAGTGGAAACAGATTCCACCTCAGTTGGCAAGTTCTACAAAAGAATAAAAACACAATGCTATTAATGGCTAATACCTCATCTAAGATTTTGCTTTTCATAACATTTTCTTGGACATATAATGACAATTATTACAGTGAACATTTACTACCTTGACAAGAACACAATGCAGTGGCTCCCTTAATTCCCTGTAATGTTTTGTCATCTCACACAGCTTACGGCTGCTGTTGACCTGGAAGAAGAGAGAAGCCATTATTTAAAACTTTTGGATAATTAAACTTTTTAATAATATAAAATAATATTATTGGATTAATCATGCAAATACCGCTTATAGTGATACTAACCTTAATTACAGGAATTGCGCATTCCCAGCAATATGCCTCAATCAGCCGGCAGTGAACCTGAATGCCAGGATCTGCACTGGGATTCTCTACTAACAGACACAGTCCTATAGTATCCAGGTCTCTATGAGAAGTAAATAGAACTGCATTAGAAACTGGTTCCCAGTTACAAAAGTACATGTGTCTAGTTATTTCATCCCATCTAGGATCTGTATGGATAATCAAATGGTGACGAGAGAAATTAGGAATTAACTTCACACATGTTTTGTCACAATTCTAATAATTAAGGCTCTGGAAATTAGAAGAATTTATGATAAAATGCAAGTGACATCATTTCTTAATTTCACGACCATGCCATTTGATTACTTTTAATAAAAATAATATCGGTGACAACTTGCACTTACAACTTGTTTATTGTGAAGAGAACTTTTGCGCCAAACATTGCCATGGAAATTTTGCAATTTCACATGTGAAATTTTGTACTAAAATTAAGGAGTAATTTTTCACCCATGACATTAAAAGGTTTGTCTAGGTTTTGACTCGAAGACACATTAAACAAAGTTAAAGGGCAAAAAAAGGAAACATATTGGATAAGTTAATAAAATGAGAGACTAACCCTGCGAGTTCATTAGCAGCATCATGTACACCACACACCAAATGACCATTAACTTGAGATTGATGTAGGACTTCTTTTAATGCCCTACGTACTTTGTGTCTATGCACCATATCACTGCAAATAATAAAAACACAGTCAAATTCATAATTCATTGAACCTGATGAAACCATCAGCAAAGTTTAGTCAGCAAACCAAGTAATAAATAATTAATTCGCATCACGCGCTTCGAACATACGACTGAATGTGAGGAAAACAAGGAAATCCAATGTTCAACTTTTCTGCAAATTAACAGTTCAGTAGATATTTACCTAAAAAATGATACTACGCAAGTTTAAAGCCCAAAAATTAGATGATAATTTTTTACCGAGTTTAAAACTGTCTCGTGACCTCGGCTGTTAAGTGAAGTAAAGCGAAGATCACTTAATTGACGATACACGTCATCTTACAGCACGTTGCAGTTTGCAGAATTACTTCGTTTTTAGTTTTCAACAAAATAAAAATACACAATTTCAATGACATTAGCCTAATCCACTCCAAAAATGTTGCTTCAGAACTCCAACTACAGTTAATCTTACCAGAATTTACGATTGAACAAAACGATTCGTCAGAGTTGCGTTCGAAATTGTTATTGGAGACCAACTTGCAAGCGCGCATTTAAATAGAACATATTCTACAAGAAACGGAACATATTCTACAAGAAAAGGACATAAATCACATTTGGAAATATTAAGACATAACTGACAACGCCTGGGACAGCCCTTTTTCACAGAATCGTTCGACTTTGTACGCGTACAAACGGCTGCACCAGATTCCCCGAGAGGTGTGTGCCTGTCACGAGTTATTGAACAACGCGAAGCTCAATACTTGACAATTCTTTCCAAACTTGCGAATACAACACATTTTCTGGCCGAATTTCGACAAACGTTAAGTTACATTAGCGGATCTTTGCTGGCAGAGCTTATCTTGTGGGTGGATATCGAGCAGCTAGTTATTATAGTTTCAGTGAAGATCAGAATTCCCGGGAAAATGTCGCCGGCTTCCAGTGGGAATTACGTCACCCTAGCGACTTTAAACAAGATTTCAGAAGAACTTACTTCATTTTCTCTTCACAAAATTCATCTGTTTCGTTTTCAGTGGTTTCTTGTGTCATTCTCGTCCCCAGGTAGTCCAAATAAGTGATAAAATCCTCTAAAAACCCCTACAATAACGAGTAAAAGCAGACACAACCTCCTCGCTGGAAAGGCCGCGTGAAACGCTCAATTCGTTTTGCTGACTGGCGACTTTATATGAATTTGTCACGTGTTTGACAACCCGGATGCATCAAAATGGTTACTTACCAGGGGTAGGTAGATATGGCCTGGTAACAATAGCCGATATTTGAAGATAGCAAGCAGCTAAAACACATTGAGTTTCATTTGGAGAAAGATTAAAGCAATCTATTAATACAAAATCACTCAAACTTGAGCGGAAAAGAATATATTTGTTTCCCGCCAGTGGAAAACAAAGCCATCGCCTACCCCTTCCTAGAAAGAACGCTTTCGCTGAAGACGGAAAAGCGGAAAATTTGCATAAGGACCGGAAAACAACTTGCGTCAAAGAGCGGTTAAAGTAAACAATATGACAAATATTTTAGGGGCAAGCCCATTCTAGCTTGAACAAATCGAATCGGACTTTGAGGAAAAATATGCTTGGATCAGAAAACTGACAGTTTCAAGGGAAAAATGGCGATACATAGAAAATGAAAAAAAAAATTAGTGCAAATGTCATAGCTGTCTTTAAATCTGCACCTGTTGAACTGAAAGAACATCTCAATTCAACCGCCCTAACGTTCTCGGAAGTAAAATTAAATTTTATGAAGGCTTTAGGAACTTCCTCAAGTTCTTATGCCTATTCCAGGTGATTGATAAAACTTATTGAAAGCTACTTAATCTTCCTCCCTTGCTACGGATAACAACACAGGGCCCCGAAAAAGAACATGAAATTTAACGGATAACTTCTGGCGAAAACGGAAGATAAACTTATGGGCAAATATTGAAGTCCAAAAATACTTACAGCGTGGGCTAAAATAGGATTGTCGAAAATATTCTCCAACTCTTTTCTGTAACCAAGGAGTAACTGACAACTGTAAGCTCTAAATAGTTTTCTAAAAATACCAATTGAGCGATAATAAACCTCCACTTTCCTAAGAATTTTGTACCCGAGTTTTTTATCAGGCAATTAGTGAGAAAAGAACCACAATTTGTTAATTGTTTCTTGGTATAAATAATGCAGTGTAATAAATAATGTATTTACGTAAAATCAAATAGGGAAGTTAATTCGCATTTATTTGTACGTGAAAAGCATGTAACACCGAGACAAAATGTGTCTTCCGTAGTTAGGCTTCTTTCAGCATTCCATCCAGAACGTATTTATAGAATATTCAGTTTTTCATTAAGTGTAACAGAAAAACTTCTCATCTGCTGAAATTGAGTTCTTTGTAATGTTATCTAAAATTTAATGCGAGTCAATACAAACCATTTTGTTGTTCATAGCAGTTTACAAACCATTGTAAGTTTTTTGAAAGGCTACAGCACTGGCTGGTTGCCTGGAAACCTGACTTCAGCTGGTTTCCTTGTTGATTGGCGTGATCAGTTGTCACCATCTGTGGCATGAGTCGAAAACTTAAAGGAAGCTTGCAACACGTATCGCGCCCACACTTAAGTTTTTCTGCTTTATGCGCGAAACGAGATGAAACAAATTAAACTTGAAAGAAATGAAACGAAAGGGAATGTAGGTGGACATTTTGAAACTTTTTGTTCTGAACAAGACTTGTACGTGGGACGGACACAAAGAATCTCAAACATTTTTGCCTTCGTAATAACACTCCATTTGGTTTAGTAGAAATATCATCAGGAGTGATCTATATTAACAACTCATTGGTCCTAAAATTATCAGTGGTTAGTTCAGTGCACGGTCTAAGGAACGACCTGAAAGCAGTGCATATGAAATATAAGCTGGGCAGTCTTCCTGTGTTTTTCCGGGGCAAGTGTTTTTTTCTTTACAATTTCTATTCACGACTGATATATGCAAGTTCACGTTTAACCCCAAAATTGCTCTGACCTGTTTCATTCGGCTTCTTCTTGTCTACAGTTTCAGTTCAACGTTATTTTCTTTTGCAACGTCTATTTATTTCTTATATATTCGCTTTTCAATGTTCTGTTTTCTCTTAGATTCATACCACTTCCCATTTTTCGTTACAGGTCACATTGTTATCGTCAAAACTGAGTCAATTATGGTACATGCTCTATTTTTAACTTGGTAGTTCCAATTTTCCCAGTAAAAGATGACACCCGCGAAGAAATCGCATATTATTTCAGCGCATATAAAATTATGCATATCTTTACATATTTTCTTCCTGTGACGTCGCCTTTAAGTATTATTCACGGATCCACAGAGTATACCGACTTAAATGCATTTGAGCGCTCAGTCTTTTGAAATTTCAACGGCCTGCAGACATATATCGCGGGTCGCTTCATTTAAAAACAAAAACACGCTTTTCAAAAAAAGCTGCTTCAGCAAGAAGTAGGTGGTTTCCGAATCCTTTTAAACTGAGTTAAAATGCGAGTCTGAAAGAACCCTAAAGGAAGCGCGTGAGAACACGTACAGTACTTTTGCTTCTGGGCTTAGGTAAACCATAGTTAACTATGGTTAAACCCACTGAAACGAAACACGGAACCCGTGCACCGAGTAAACATCAGCACGGTTGGAACGGAAGTAAACGGACTTATAATTTTACATACAAAAACACATTTCTTATGTGACTCAAACTGAGAAAACACGTTTAGACAGATTCCAAGGATTATTTTGAATTTTCATCCGCAGCGAATGGCGTTAAAGAGAGTTGAATCTCAAACATTTCTTGGTCATGTCTTGGAAACTTTTTGAGGAAACGATATGGTTATTATTAACCAAGCATGAAGTTCAAACGTACAATTATTGACCGAACGAAGTGTGATTCGCTTCAAACCAAAAATAAACGAGGTTAAAATTCCAGCATCTGGACAAAACAAAATTTCTAGCGTGTGCAATAGACCGACTGCATGCTGCCAAGAACTCCAGTTTATCGAACTGCAACCAGAATTAACAGAAAAAAGGACACATCATAGAAGAGTTTCCACATTCTCCCAAGACAAGGTGACGAGTAAAGTATTCTCCAACATTCGAAAAAAGATTTATTTTGAAATACTTCCGTTGAAACAATTGCCAGGAGAGTTGCTTTACTCAAAAGGAGAACGGACGGTTACGAAAATCCAGAATTGAAGCGGATTACAGGGCGCTAATGTTGGTTGAAGTTTTGTCTAAAATCTTCTTTCCCAAGCCTGTAGCTTCCCCGTTCTTTAAAGGAGTACAGTCACAGAAGTTTTGCTGTTTTCAGCTTCATTCGTTGCTGAAATCTTTACCTGGTACTTTTTCTCGTTCCCAAAATGCTCAAATGGACTAAAAGAAACATATCAAACGAATGGTGGCTCAGAGAGCAAACCATTACGAATTTCTGGCAATATTTTCAAGGAATGGCTCTAGATAATGAAGAATGCACCGCATATAACGACAAAAGCACCTCGTATAATGATGACAAACAAAGCACCGCATATAATGTATAAATTACTTCATATAATGACAAAGCCACCACATATAATGACGAAAGCACCGTATATAAAGACGAAAGCACTGCATATGATTACACAAGTACCGCATATAATGACGAAAGCACCGCATATAACGTCGAAAGCGCTGCATATCATAACAAAAGTACCGCATATAATGACAAAAGGACCGCATATAATAAGAAAAGCAGTGCATATAATATGAACGACACCGCATATAACATAAAATGCACCGCATATAACGTGAAATGCACCGCATATAATTAAAGAGGTTGACATAAGACAGCGTTGGCGTTCCATAAACATAGGCACGCAAGGCGTGCAAGAGTTATTTTTTTAATTAAAAGGTTATGAAAATGGGAGCATTTAATCGAGTCTTTACAGTGATAATTTAGTTAATTTGACAAGCTTTTTGGCTACAATGTACAGCAAGAAAGAAACTGAGAATCTGATGTACATACGATCTTGTATCGCTAAGATAAGTTGTCATCTTAAGTTGTCGCAAGAGGGTATGGATAAAATATAGGCACGCTAAGCGTGTAGGAGGTTTTGTTGGAATAAATGGGCTGGTGGAAGGGGAGGGGGGGGGGAGGAGAACGGGTGACTGTTTTTCTGTAGGTTTTTGAGTTGTTGCGCAAAAAAGGGCTGTGAATTTTTTTTTTTGTAGAGGGGCAAGCTATGTATGTGTATTGTGTGCTTCCATAATGAAACATGGAGTATTGACAGATGATGATTTAATACCTATATTATTTTTGTGGGTGGAAAAACAGAAATATAGTACATGTAGGTCAAAACTGTTGTAAGTAAGGTATGGGTTAGAGACGACAAGAAAGATCGTATATCTTATAACCGCGCTTTTAAATATTAGCTGTTTTCCCAGCACTACAGCCACAACGTAATGCACATTCCAGAGACCCCTCGATGATTCAATTATTACGGTAGACACCATATCATTTTATCAACACAAACTATATTATTGCATCATCGTTCATCTCTATGATGACGTCATGGTTAATAATCACCTGAACATCTACCCTCACCTTTCTTATCTTCAAGCAGTCCTTGTTGCAACCTCGTTCTCTCCTCGCTCGCCCCAGGCGGTAAGATGAGAGACCCTGGGAACGAGGTTGTCCTTGCTGATTCATTGATGACTATAGCCAAGCAATCAACTGATCAATCTGTAGCACAACAACTGACAACAACGACTAGACACGAACTGTTTAAGCCTCTTATTGCACCTTCACACTGACCCGTCCATAACATACCCGATGCGCCGACTAAGAAGTAGCAAGAAAGAGAAATAAGCTTTCTGACTCGTTTAAGCCTGATTTACTGATTAATTTGTAGTTTAACTTGGTGCCACGCAGTCTTCAAGGAACATTATTTTGAACAGTTTTCACACTTTTTTTTACCTTTAAAAAAAAAGATCTCGGACTGAAACGAATATCATAAAATGTCCCCGAGTTAACCATATCAAACCTCTTCTGCAGACACCTAAAAGCTGCCCAAATATGTTAACTTCTTTTTTGTTTAATATCCTGGGAACAAGAGGCCATAACTTGTTAGCTCTAACTGAATTTACTCCAGTGTGAAAAACAAAAGTGTTAGTTACTATTTGTAACTAAAAATAGCAATATCTCGTTTTCTTTGTTCAAACATTTCATGGGAACAAGTGGTGACGATTCGTCAGCTCCAATTGAATTTACTCTCTTGTGAAAAACAGAAGTATCAAGTTACCAATTCTAACTAAAATTAGCAAACATCTTGGGAAAATAAGTGCTCACGAATCATCACCTCTAATTGAATTTACTTCCTTGTGAAAAACAAGGGTGTCAAATTACCCTTTGCAACTAAAAATAAAGATATCTCGTTACATTTGCATACAAGAACAAAACAATTGTCACTTCACGTATTTTGTAAACGTTAAAACTGTTTCAAATCTAAATAGTCTCGTCTCCTGTAAAATATGTCCTTTGAACTAGAAGCGCCGATTCGTGACCTCTAATTGAATTTACTCGTTGTGAAAAACAAAAGTATCAAGTTACCCTTTGTAACCTGAAATAAATTATCTCTTCCCATTTGTTTACTACTGACTCATGAACTACTTCAAAACGCAAAGCTCATCCCGTTCATAACTAGCCACCATTACACTGAAACAACCCGATGTATATTATTCAATTACCAAAGTCGTTGCACTGACTTAACACAAACATAGAACTCCCAAGACTTCATTTACCTCACTTAAGTTATCTTAAACAAGAAATTTTATTTTTCTTCTACTACAATTCGTCGTGCTGGCTATTAATGTGATAAAGCGAAAACCCTGATAACGTTGGCGAGAAAAGATTAAGTTTCATTTACAACGTATCTTCTCATCCCAGTACTAAACAAGAACCATTATAAATGTAAAATCGTCACAGAATAATTTCTTTTTGTTCTGTTGACGGAATTAATCGTTGTCTCTTCGCTTTTCTTGTCGAAACTTATCATTGAAACTGATCAATGATATAGATGCTGAAATTAACGACTCGCTCTCGACTCTGCAGCAATATTTAGGTTTCACTACAACACGCAAACGATTCGAACCTGGTCACAACCTCTTCACATTCCCTCTACTGCATTCCGCCCCCTTGAATACAATTGTTCATATCATAGAAACCACATCAACATTAGTAGTAGAGCGGCTAACACTCACTTAATTCAAAACCTTACATAATGGGAAAAGCTCACCCTTCATCGCATGCTCGCAGTTATACATGATCCCAAACACTATGTTTCTTTGACTGATTATCCAATTGTTAATGACTATCAAACCCGCCCACAAACTCCTCAGCCTAACCCACTGAAAATGTCGAGGTAAACCCAATATATGAATACTTTCTCCTCTTTTACAGAAGAATAAATATGGCCGTTCTCAACTGTTTCGGGATCAAATCTTCTCACTTGCCATTTACCTTTACAACAAGAAATTCGATTGGTGTTTAATAGTAGATCCAATCTGATTGGTGTGACATACATACATCTCTCACTGATCCACTGATCCACTCACTGAACCACCCGTCCATAACATACCCGACGCGCCGACTAAGAGGTATTTTTTTTACAAAAAAATAACTCAATAAATGGTTTTGGTGTAGTGATAAAGTCCTAGGTAACAAAACTGCATTATTATTTTTGGGTTTCCATTGATGCAGGAACATATTTCGGCATTGCAAAAAGACCCTAAAATACCGTGACAGGGCCCCTTTAAAATCCTTTTAAAAACGCACTTTTCCTCAACAAAACTAACGTACTTTACTGTGAAAAGTAAGTCAGTGTATCGTTTTAAAAGTTCACTTTTTTGGAACAAATATAACTTCGTTTAATTTCATTCGTTGAGAGAAAACAACGTACAGAATTTTCTTCACCGTTTTTATCTCAACCCACTCAAAGTATTCTTGGGCTTGTCTAGTTTCTTTCTATTTTCGTTTGTGTTTCTTTTTCTTTTTATTCCTTTCAGATATTTCTTGTCTTTGGGAGTCTTCACTGTCACCTTCATCGCTACTTTTCGGGTAACGTTTCTCTCTACTCTTCTTTTCCCTTCGCGTTTTTGTTCTTTCACTGCGTTCTGTTGAGCTATCCTGTTTTCTTCTGTCTTTGTTTGTCCTTATCTCTGAATTTTCTCCTTTCGCGGTGGATTTTCTGTTCGTTTTACGACCTATATGCTGTATATCTGTTACACTTCGTTCATTGCTACTGCTTCTGTCAATTCTTTTTCGTTTTCTTCTACATTCATAAGTGTCTTCACTTTCTTCACTGGATCTCTTTGAGTCGGATTCACTGGCCCTTTTTACCCTCTTTCTTTTCCTGCTTTTTCTACTCTTTGAATCAGATCTATAATAAAGACAAGTTTTTCTGTTATCATTACATGTTATTTTCTTTTGATGACACCAAAAAGGGAAGGGGGAGGGAGGGGGGGGGGGGAGGTGTGGTTTTGATTTACTTGCCCTACTGTCTTTTCTCCCTTCTGTCATTTCTTCTTTTTTTACCCAAAATAACATGGGGGCCTAGGCCCCCCCCCCCCCCGGGCCCCTTCCCTAGATCCACCACCTGACTTATAACAAATCCAGATAGCAGTAGGATGGAGGATTAGAACCAGGATCTCCAGATTTTAAATCCAGCACCCTAAACCACTTGACCACACCCCTTCAAAATGAATGAAGGAATGAAGAAAGCAAGCAATCAAAGAATCAAGGACAGTCAGCTAGGCAAGCAAGCAATCACAATATTCATAACCATCCCAAATTGATGGGAAGAAAACTGATATCTATTTTCTTTTCTTTTACGACCTATATGCTGTATATCTGTTACACTTCGTTCATTGCTACTGCTTCTGTCAATTCTTTTTCGTTTTCTTCTACATTCATAAGTGTCTTCACTTTCTTCACTGGATCTCTTTGAGTCGGATTCACTGGCCCTTTTTACCCTCTTTCTTTTCCTGCTTTTTCTACTCTTTGAATCAGATCTATAATAAAGACAAGTTTTTCTGTTATCATTACATGTTATTTTCTTTTGATGACACCAAAAAGGGAAGGGGGAGGGAGGGGGGGGGGGGGGAGGTGTGGTTTTGATTTACTTGCCCTACTGTCTTTTCTCCCTTCTGTCATTTCTTCTTTTTTTACCCAAAATAACATGGGGGCCTAGGCCCCCCCCCCCCCCCCCCGGGCCCCTTCCCTAGATCCACCACCTGACTTATAACAAATCCAGATAGCAGTAGGATGGAGGATTAGAACCAGGATCTCCAGATTTTAAATCCAGCACCCTAAACCACTTGACCACACCCCTTCAAAATGAATGAAGGAATGAAGAAAGCAAGCAATCAAAGAATCAAGGACAGTCAGCTAGGCAAGCAAGCAATCACAATATTCATAACCATCCCAAATTGATGGGAAGAAAACTGATATCTATTTTCTTTTGCAACGTCTATTTATTTCTTATATATTCGCTTTTCAATGTTCTGTTTTCTCTTAGATTCAGACCACTTCCCATTTTGCGTTACAGGTCACATTGCTGTCGTCAAAACTGAGTCGATTATGGTACATGCTCTATTTTTAACTTGGTAGTTCCAATTTTCCCAGTAAAAGTTAACACACAATTTTTCCTCCCATTGCCACCCGCGAAGAAATCGCATATTATTACAGCGCACATATGCATATCTTTACATACTTTCTTCCTGTGACGTCGCCTTTTAAGTATTATCCACGGATCCACAGAGTATACCGACTTAAATGCATTTGAGACGCTCAATCTTTTGAAATTTCAACGGCCTGCAGACACATATCGCGGGTAGCTTCATTTAAAAATAAAAAAACGCTTTTAAAAAAAAGTGCTTCAGCAAGAAGTAGGTGGTTTCCGAATCCTTTTAAACTGAGTTAAAATGCGAGTCTGAAAGAACCCTAAAGGAAGCGCGTGAGAACACGTACAGTACTTTTGCTTCTGGGCTTAGGTAAACCATAGTTAACTATGGTTAAACCCACTGAAACGAAACACGGAACCCGTGCACCGAGTAAACATCAGCACGGTTGGAACGGAAGTAAACGGACTTATAATTTTACATACAAAAACACATTTCTTATGTGACTCAAACTGAGAAAACACGTTTAGACAGATTCCAAGAACTATTTTGAATTTTCATCCGCAGCGAATGGCGTTAAAGAGAGTTGAATGTCAAACATTTCTTGCCGGTCATGTCTTGGAAACTTTTTGAGGAAACGATATGGTTATTTATTTTTTTTTT
>JAHPZR010009402.1:5000-17544 GCA_019787425.1 Platygyra sinensis | reverse complement strand
CATGTGTTCAGACACTTTTTCTCAAAAATTATTGCAACGAGATTTTCAAAAACCTCTCAAGAGGTTACGCTCACGATTACTATGCGTGATAGAAATCACGAGCTCATAATCTTATTGTTTTCAAGTAATGCGAAGCGATTGTGGAAACTGCACGACGGAAAAATCACTATCACGAGTTTGTTACATATCCAGAAGCACTCAGCAACTATTGCATGGACTTCAGACTGGGTGAACCAGAACCCACCACAGCATGTTCCCATAATTCCACGCACGACGGAAAAAAACTTTGACGATTTTGTTACATATCTTGAAGCACTCAGCGTTGCATGGACTTCAGCCTGGGTGAACCAGAAATATGTAACATGTTCAAATAATGTCACGCACCACGGAAAAATCACTATCACGATTTTGTTACATATCTCGAATTACTCGTGGACTTCAGCAGCCTGGGTGAACCTGAAAGGATATGAACATGTTCCTATAATGTACGTCACGCAAACGGAAAAATAACTTTGACGATTTCGTTACATATCTTGAAGCACTCATCAGCAACTGTGTTGCATGGACCACAGGGGAACCATACAAGCAGTGTGTCTGTTTATGTTCGAAATATAAAGAAATGTATGGGAGATATTGAAGAGTCGTAATATCGTAAACTTATATGGAGGAAATACCAAATGTCTAAGTTAAAGCTCAAAATAAATGTAAACGTACCTCAGTTGCCGTGTATTGTCGTTTCTGTGGCTCTAAATGGCGAATTTGAGCGATTTGGTGGGTTTTGCGTTACTGTTACTATACGTTATAAGAACGTATAGTAACAATAACGCAAAACCCACCAAATCGCTCAAATTCGCCATTTAGAGCCACAGAAACGACAATACACGGCAACTGAGGTACGTTTACATTTATTGAGCTTTAACTTAGACATTCCTCCATATAAGTTTACGATATTAAGACTCTTCAATATCTCCCATACATTTCTTTATATTTCGAACATAAACAGACACACTGCTTGTATGGGCCCCCTGTGCATGGACTTCAGCCTGGGTGAACCAGAAGATATCCTCTAACCCTCGGCAACGTCAAAATACTACGTGGACGTTTGCGTGGGCAAACCAGAGAGTATTTATAACATGTACCTCTACGGATTTTCTATGTATCCGAAATAATTGTCTTTCAGAAAAGTGTACGATGGATTCAGTATTTCCAACTCAGAAATGAAAATAGTGATTTTTAGTACCTATCTAGTCCCCATACAATCTAAAAGCATGAAAATCCGTGTAAGTTATGATATAAATAAAAGATTACTCCGATGATATAACTTGGTACCTTCGTCTTGTTGTCTTGATTCGATGCTCTACGAGGTTGGTCACGGCTAGCGCTAGCTGAAGACACTTTCTAGTTCTCTCTATCGTTCTCAGGTGATTGAATTCTTGTACAGGCCAATCGCGGTTGTCGGTTTTGTTTGGTTTTCAACAACAGTTTAATGGTTTCAGCAACAAAAAATCCAAACGTATATCCAGGGGCAGCTTCTTTGTTGTTCTTCCCACGAAAAGAAAACCAGCGCGCCTTCTTTAATTCCGCGAGGAAAATTCGACTGAAAACTGGATCAATTTCACACAAATGCGTCAGGAGAAAACACCATATCTTCTAATCTTCGGGAGGCAAACCTCGTTTTGTGCCCATTTTCAATGACCGATGACGGATTCATTCGAAGTCGAAGTCTCTTTTATATATAAGCAAACAATATTCCCGCATTGTGAAAATTTATTATAAAAAAATAAATTATGCGGCCAGATCATATCTGAAAATTACCAGGTTACTTATAGTACACAGTTTCTTTTATTGAAAGCAATTTTCGCAAACCGCAATAAAACCGCAAAATTCTTGCGATGACAGCAACCAAACAGATAAATGACGTCACGCCATAGCAACCGGAGCTGGACCTTCCTTCTGCATGAATTTTTTTTTCTTTACCTTCTTCTTTGCACGAATTTTTTTTTCTTGGTAATTCCCCTTGCATGAATTTTGTTTTGTTTTTTTCCCCCCACCCCCCCCCCCCATCACTTTTCTAATGATCCGTCCCTAATAGACACTTGTCATGTACTGCATTCTTTTGGCAATTGTTTCCAAACACACGTGTTAGGATATCCCAGCTAGCATCGTTGTTTGGAATTATCTAATCAGGCGTGTTTGAACCTGTTCTTTACCGGGTATCAAAGGGCATCTACTCGTCCCAAATGGGGCCACACAATTGGTTAATTACCTCATGTATAATTGATGAGTTTGACAATATTAATCTAAAACCTTTGTCTTGTGTGTATGAAAGTCAGCTGAGTTAACGTAACGGTTCTGTTTCAGTGTTGAGCTTTTTATTCTCACACTCGATCTGTTAGTTATCCTCGCGATGAAAGCGGCAATTTCAGTTTCTTTCGTTCTGTTTTGTCTGTTGCTGCCTTCTGAGGGTGCTTCGAATGATGACAAAAATGTTTCCCCTTCTACCAGGGTAAGATTTAAAGTGCTTCTATGCCGGATTAAATTCTCAATATTCTCACTCTTACATTTTCTTACACAATAGATCTTTCCTAGATATCTTGCCAAATTTCAATCTATTACGAACATTACAACGCACGTTTCCAAGAATTTAGCGCCGCCATTAATTTTCCTTGTTCAATTCTTTGTTGAGAATTGGAGTAAATGACGTCATATTCTCAAAAATACAGCACGGATTTAAATCATAATAACAATTAGTACAGCAATTCGCTCGAAGAAAAACAAAAACTTTGACCCCTGTATTCGTGCAATTTTTCAATCTTATTGTTGTTATAATTGCAATCCGTGCAGTATTTTTGAGAATATGACATCATTTGCTACAATTTTCAACCAAGAATAGCCCTTTTCACGGTTAGCTTTTCTCATTTGCATTACAATGTAATTCAACGTGGATGCGAGGCAATTTCGGGCTAAAACTGCAAAATAGCCCGAAATTGCCTCGCAAAGATGCTAGATTTCATTGTAATGCAAATGAGAAGGGTTAACCGTGAAAAGGGCTATTGGAATAAGGAAAAGTAATGGCGGCCATAGATTCACACTGAGAAATAAAGATCCATAAAACGTGCGCTCTATACTTCGTAATAAAATGAAATTTGGCAAGATATCCAGGGACGTCCTACTGTGTACCAAAATATCGAAAATTTGATCATAGGGGCACTTTAAGTAAAGTAGTTATCATTGCTAACCCTCTAGCGCCAGGGATGTAGGTAGCTGCCGGATTCACCCCAATAAAACGTTTTAAACGTAGTTCAATAAAAAGTTTTAAACACAGTCCTTTAAAGCGTGGTTTATCTTTCAAGGTCAACCGATCGATCAATTGTCTTTGTTTGACTTTGTTGCCATGCGTCGGCTGCAACAAGCGAACACAAACACTGAATAAACTTTTTGTTTATACTTGTGAACTTTGTGAGCTATCATTTTTAACTTAAAAAATCTGCTCAGCACTAATTGTAACAGATGGTGTGAAAGATGTGCGTCAATGTAAATAATAGAGAACAATAGAAAATTAAGTTGCATTTTTAAGTAGTTGGTGAATAGCGCGGGTCTATTAAAAATCCCGTCACATCTTTTTCTATAATGCAACCGAGAAAAACTTGCGATTAAAAGGAGTGAGTAAGTGCGGAATACCCTGCCACTCCATGACTATTTCATTTACATGTGTCGGTGTGCTGTGAAGAACGAGGTATATAACAATACTTTCCATTGTTATTCAATGAGATACAAATAAGAAGCTTACAATTTGCGATCCTGGGTCATCTATAAAGGTTTACCAAATCAACGGATCGCTCATTATCAGCTATACAGCTCACAGAACAATTTCAGTCTATTTCGCTATTGTTGCATCTTTCAAACAGTTTTTTTAAAAAAAAAAACCTACATCATGAATATCCGTGTATTATATGTGAACTTACTGTTTGCCCTCTCCAACAAGCGTTGCTATCATGCCGTGACTGTCAAGATGGCGGCATCATAAGTGCAACTCTGATAAGACGAATACCCTGAGAACTAGGCTGGTATTGGTCTGGATCAATCGCAAAAATTAGCCCCAGATTATGTCTTCTTGACTCAACAATTGTTTTTTTGTTGCATGTTTTCACTATTTAGTTACAGTACTGAGTTCTTTAATCACACAGAACACCAACACGTGTCTGCAAGGATCACCGGGTCTCCCTGGTGTTCTGGTCGCAATGGACATATGGGTTTACCAGGCCGCGACGGTCGAGATGGAGCAAAAGGTGACAAAGGCATGTTGGTTCAATAGGGTCACGTGGTCAGAAGGGAGACGCGGGGAAAAATGGTGCAGACGCTGACCACAGAAACTGGAATCAGTGTGCGTGGAGGAGTGAAGACAACCGTGACATTGGTCTCATTAAGGTATCATCAATGTCAGTGATAAAGCATCAGTTAATGTGAGCTCAGTAAACGGTTGGGTCCAAGGAGAACACTTCATGCCCAATTTGGAACATGACGTCAGGTATTCATGCACGTCCTTGTCTTTGTGTTTTGCAGGATTGTGTTTTCGACAAGAAGAAGATGACACCGCTCTCCGTGTCGTTTATCAAGGAACCTTTTAACCTAGGCTGCAAACAGCTGCTGCAAACGATGGTTCATCACCTTCAATGGCGCTGAGTGCAACGGCCCACTGGCCTATTGATGTTGTTTGGTGGTGGCAAGCACTAACCAACACAGCCACAAACCTGGAGCAATAGAAGTACTGTGACAACATTCCACAAAGGGAAAAATCCGTGTTGGGATCAACATTGGAACTGTCCTGGCATATGGAAACTCTAATGGTAAAACAGGCTGGAATTCAGTGTCCCGCTTGATCATTGAAAGAAGTCTCACGGTCCCAGTAATCAGTTGCTATAAACAACAATAGAGCTGAGGGCAGCAAGGTATTAGGGACTGGTTTAAGGTGCTATATTCAGTACGGGATGCTTGGAGTAATAAAATATTAAGTTCTTTACGGAGTAAACTGGTAAATAGTTTGGTTAGATTTTGTAATCAGTAACCGCGTGCACATTGTATAAAACGTTCAGTTATCTTCAATAAAAAAAAGTCCTGAATGCACTGACGAAACCATTGTGGTATACTGGTTTATTCCCTAGAATTCGAAAGAGCAACAAGGACTGCCAACCGGCAAAAACTATCAATAATTTTCAGTAAAATATTAATCGTAAGTGGAAGCAAGATCATTTTCTCTTGGTGGAAGGCATATGCCAGAACACAAATGGCTTTTCCAAGACTGGAGACCTTAGAAGTGTCTTTTTCCTCTCGCTGTTTGTAATCCGTGTCGATCTTCTCCTTCATTAACCATCTTTTTCCTTGATGGCTTATTATTATCTCTAATGGTGTTTTTCTTGTCTAGGCCGGAATCTATTATTTTCAAAGTTTCCTTTAATTGAAAACGGTAGTTTTGCCGAAATAGTTCAAAAGACCGCGACTGAATTCCTTCAAACAGGATTGCTCCGCGATACAGCTCTAACGATTACTGACGGAAACATTCCAAAACAAGAGTGGGGACGGTACTACAGGTTTTGTAAAGATATAACAAGTGGCGGATCAAAGGGAGGGGCCTGGGGGATTAAAAAGAAGAAGAAAATCACTGAAGGAAGAAAACCTGGCAGGCAAGCAAAACAAAAACCGCCTTCATCCCCCTTAGGCTTAAGGCCTGCATCCGCCACTCACCATCAACGAAAATTAACCGCCAATTAATTAAGTGTAACCGAATTAGAATCGTTTTGGACAACCTGTAACAGTTTCCTCAATGTAGCTAACTTTGATTTTCTTTTCTTGGCTATTGAGGTCAGAATTAAAACTGTAGAGTAACAAATTGTCCAATCAATTGAAGTGAAATGCTTGGTGGAGCTGGAATAACTGATTCTTATCAGCTTACAGATTATAGCCAGGATCTTGAGTAGAGATTGTTTCGTCTGTGTACAGTTTTACGTCACTCAGTGCTGCCAAAGTTCTTTTGAAAAGCTTCCACTTTCGTGAAGTTTAATTTCATTTTATCTTCCGAGCTAGTCATTTCTTCATCATCTCCAGTAGTACTACACAGTACAGCAAGAACTTTTGCTTTTTATTTTAGTTTTCAATTCCTAATGTCGTTCAGAGTTGTTCTAACCACGGTTCCAGTAATCAGAATAACGCTTGACAGCAACAATTGATGTGAAGGCACTGATCTTGTACGCTTATAATGTCCACGGGATTCTGGGTTTTGTTGACACAACACGTACCTCGATCATAAACGGGTGAAGTGTTCTTTTCAATATTTTTGATCAGCCGGGAAATTATTAAAATTGATTTGGTTCAATTAAAATTGTGCATTCATTGCAACTGATGTCAGATCATGAGTGTCCGAGTCAGTGTGTTATCACTTTAGATTACCTCATCCCGTAGAATGGCCGACATCATTACTTATTCATAAGCTGTACTTAAAGGTAATCCCTTGAATTGTTCTACTATCAAACTTTTTTTGAAACTTGGCGTAATAAACATTCATGATATGGACATTCTAAAATGCAATAAAAAAATGGGGTCACCGAGCTTGTTTACGCGTCAGCAGGCTCTATAAATGGGGTATTTTACTGGTTGCGCGTTAAAAGTTCGAATCACATTCATACAGAATTAAATCTTGGTTACTTGAAAGATAGAAAATTTTGCTTTGAAAGTAAAGCTTCATTTATTGACAATAAGCAGTATTGCTTCATTTAAGCCGTTTTTGATTGACTGGTTTGCGGGGATATTGCAACTTTTTCCAGGACGGTTTCTGTGGCTAACTTGAAGCATCCCTCGCCCTTGGCCTTAAAATACACTCAGTTGGGAACTATTTTCAAAAAAAAAAAATCATGTTCTACTATCAAAATTTTTTTTCCCTCTTCAAATATGTTCTTCATTAAACTATTCTTAGCAATAAACCTGAAATAAAAAAATCGGGGGTCACCGAGCTCAGTTTAAGAGAAACAGGAGAATTTTTATTTCCTGTTATCGTCACAGCTTAAGTTTGAAGGGAAATCTCTTTCGCGTTTTGTGCTACGTGCAACGCGCGTCCTGGGTGGTGCGCGCGACTGCTGACGCGCAAAATCCGTGGCGCAGGTAACAGGGAATGCGCAACATGCGAATACTCACGAATTACCTTAAGCTTGTAAATTCGTGAAGAAATTATTCACAGTAAAAGGCTGGGTTTCCAAGCCTGCAAAAACGGAAAACGGCCCGAAACATTCTCCGTATCTGTCCTAATCATTATCGTTTTTCTCTTCTCTCTGTCTTCTTCTACTTCTCTTACTTGATGCTCTTGCCTCCTTTTTTTCAACACAATCCCCCTGATTTTTGACAGTCGACTCTTCTTGTTCCGAGACAAGCGCTCCCGCGGCTTCCTTCACGTTGACGATATCTTGTGACGATATTGCGGCAACCAATAACTGCATCAATTTCGTCGAAGTTGGATGACGTTCGCGGGATGACGTTCTGAGGTTACCACCCGTTTGTTTGCTATTCCCATCTTTGCAAATCTTGCAAACGCTCGATGAGGTTATCTTATTTTGAAATCTTTCGCTAGCTCGTTTGGTATCAAATTTCAAATTCATTTGCTGGCTATGCCATCCCAAGCCTTGCGGGCTTGACTCCCGTGTTTACAATACGCGAAAAAAATTTGAACGACAGTGATTAATTTGCTAAAGTGAAGCGAAGTACTGCAAACGGAAGGTTTTTCGTTTAACAGTTGATAGTTAGATAAATTTTCTTTATTCAGCGAGTTCACTAAATTTTTTTAACCTTCACTAAAAAATGTTCTTAGTGTTAACAGAACCGACATGCGAAAGCTTGTCGCCGCTGCGATTTGTTTACTACTGTCGTTGTCACTGAGCGTGACCACCGGAAGAAGATGTTAAAGGAAGCAAGAAGGCGGACACGAAAAAAAGTGTTGTAAACAGCAGCTCAGGAGGGTCGATAGAGCGTTTCGAGAGCTGGAGACATACCGGAGGGATCGTGGATTTGTCTAGCTAAGCGACAGAAATTTGATACTTGCCGAGGACAAACGCTGTTCCTGCCCATCTTCTTGGGGACACGGTACAATCTTATCAAAACGTCCGATCCCTGAGAGGCTATATGCAGTATTTGAACGAGGTGGGCAGAAACAGCGTTACCGAATACGAATACAAGTCTGGGACAAACTGGTGAAACAAATGCAGCATCCTCGCAGATAAAGAATTCGCGTCCCACCCCATGTTCACTCCCAGGAAGCAAAAAAAAGTGACATCGGAAAAATAAGGTAAAGCACCCTAAATAAAAATTATGTTTTCAGCAATTTTAATTCATCGTCTTCTTTTAAACACAATAATAATTTCTTCTAGAACAGACGAACAAATAATATAAACAAAAATATTTTTCTTTAGGACAATGTAATGAACCAGCCATCACCATAGAAAACCAAGGATATTCAGCAAACTTCAAGTTCACAAAAAGGTTAAGGCGGGTACACATGAATTTAAGTGAAATTTTGGTAAGTTTTAAAGAGAGGTTGAAAGGGAAAAAAAGGGTTATGGAACACCACCAGACAGTTGCCCGACCGCACAATGGCACCCCAGGTTGTTGGGCCAACTGTTTGGAAGTGTATCTACTAACCTGAGTATCAGGCCTTTCTTAGCACGAGGGTAGGGTAGGGAGAAATCGCCGGTTGCTTCCTTCTCCTACCCCGCGAGAAAGAAAAGCCCACCAAATCTTCAAATTTCCTATTTCCATATAATAATAAATTTACTAATACTCTGAGAAAAACTATTTATCTCCAAATATACCTAAAAATCACCAAAAAATTTACAAAACGACCCAGAGCATAGATATGTGAAATGAGCATAGAAGGTTCTTGATTGTTACCCAGACCAAAATACGGCTTTCATGTGGATCCCCGCCTTAAAAAAGTTTTCCCACAAACACATAACAGGATTTTCATCAAGTTCTTATAAAATTAATGTTGAAGTAAAAAGAAAATTTCGCTTCCTAACTCGCAAGAAGACGCAGAAGACTCCGGTGTGGTTCGAGGGTGGCCTTGAGACAACAAAGAAGAACTATTTATCTGTTCTGGCATCAGGAAACTACAAAGTCAAAAAACAGACCAACACTACTCTCCTACGTCTTTTAAATTATGAATTTTTCCTAGTAGGTTGCACGAAAAATTCAGACTGAGTCTGGCAAAATATTGGAAAACATTATCACTCTGCATTCGGCCAGGCCAACCCTAAGACCGCAGACCAGAAAAGACCGTGGAAACCGAAACTAAAATGGTGTAACGGAATCTGGAATCGGAAGTAATTGGATTTGAGAATGAGAGAACAAAAAAAAAATCGTTCACTAAAGTTTCAATAAATAAATACAGTCAAGAGAAAATGAGGGGACAGCTGTCCCTCATTTTCTCTTGCTATAGTATATAGAGTTAGAAATGCAGTGGGAAGTGTGGACAACAGCATTACAAAAATTCACGAACAAGATCATGAGAGCTCTGGCAGTGTAAATTTCCAATGCTAATACACGCTACATACACCTCATATGCTTTTTATCAAAATTGCTAGGTTTAAAACGGTCAAAAGAAAAAAAAACAACAACAGAAAACAATTATTAGGTCAGGCAAGGTGCAAGTTTATAGCGCATACAAAAGATTTAAAACTCGAAGGATGCGTAACAATAGAGGTGAAAAAATGATTCACTTATAAAAGTCAGTAGCAAGTTAATTGATAGTATGGCACAAAAACGGTAGACTGATCCCCACGGCGAAGAGAAGGAAAAAAATTAAATAAAACAGCAATGAAATTAAAACAAGTACAATATAAATACAGTAGTGTTGGTATGTTTTAATTTCATTGCTGTTTTATTTAATTTTTTTCTTCTCTTCGCCGTGGGGGATCAGTCTACCGTTTTTTTGCATAGTATCTTTGATTTTAACTGATCCAGGTCTCCTAAAGATCCGGTACCCTTTTGCGTTGGTTTGTCGTTGTGGTCTTGCCGATATTAGAAGATTTGTTTGGCAAGTTAATTGATTTAATTGTATTCGTTTGTTTTTAGTTGTGCCTCCAATGATTAAACAAGCGCAAAAGGCTCATTAAAAAAACGCTTCACTTTAAATAGATGAACTTCAACTTTACGCAAATTTCGGGCAGGCATCAAACACTACTGGCGTTGCTCCGCCTTTTCGATCTTCTTAGTTTCTCAGACGTAAGCCATTGAGCTGAGTTCACAGTGGAGTCCATTATGTCGTGCTTCACTTTGACCATATTTAGTAGCTACTAACTATACTTTGACTAACCCACATTTATATTTCTTGAAATGAAGCTAATTTGAATTGTGGGAATACAGATGATATGAAGATGTGACGGGGCTTGACTGCTGTTGATGCGCTCGAAATTCTCAGCCCATAGGTTGATTAGCATTTTTTCTTCGTCATCTGACCATCTTTCATTAGATCGTTTTCCAGTGTCTACGGGTTCAGGATCAGGAAACGATTGAGAAGACGAACACGACGCTTGGGAAGCGCTTGCCTGCATGGACCTGGCCCGTAGATCGTTTTCCTGGGCAATGCTCGTATGCGAAGTGCTCGGTTGCGTTTCTCTTCCAGTCATATCATGGTACACAGGAGCATAGTGCGGGTATTCCATCATGTATTGCCGTAAAAACCTTGAAGAGCTTGATATTGTGCGGGATTATAATAACGGTCACGTCCGTTCGTATTGAAAGACCGCAAACTAGAACTGAACTTCCCGGCTAACCAGCGATCAGGCGTTTAAAATACAGGGAGGGAGGGTATGATCGTAGGTTAGAACTTCCCGCGCGGATCGTTTTTCATGTTGCGCTGACACGCTTTGAGAGTCACCGCTCTGATTCCCATTTTTTCAGCTCGACTTTTCAAAAGTCTGGCTGCCCCCGCAAAAAACAAAACATACTCCTTACCAAAATTCTGTTAACCATTACCGAATCATTCCCTTTCAAACAATGTTCGCAAGCAAAACGAGTTTAATTAAGTTGCGATTAAGAGATAATTTTGTCGACTGCATTGAAAGTCGATATTCAAAATGTTCAATCACAAACATATCACTTACGCTTCTTGTTAAAAGCATGGTCAATGATAGTGATTGGAAACCAATAAAGAACTAAATGGGAAACAGACTAATCGACTCCCTAGTGAACATACAAACTCTGTTCAATCTCCGTGAAAAAGAAAATTTAGCTTCGTGAATCAGTTGTAAAGTAGAACTAAATCCCTCAGATGTGTTCATAAATACAAATTACAGATTTGGTTATTTTACAATGATTTTCACTCAAATATCCGCCATTTTGCACTCTGACCATTCCATCCGGCCCAGTCGTTACGGAGTTTCGCTACCCTATCTTCCAGGTTGCAAAATGGAAGACGTAACATGGCTTGTTCGGAAAATCCAGCGCTGTATCTTTGTTGCTTGCCGCGCTCTTCTCCAATCAGATTGATGGAAATAACACAGTTTTACTGTCCAAGGTAAGGATTCTTTTTCATTCATTGCTTGTTTTATTTCGGTCTGTGCAAGTTGTGTACTGTTCTATAATTAAATCAGGGCATCAGAGGAATTCTCAATACTTTTTTTTGGTGAGTCAGATTTTGCGTTAAGGTATAGAAGAAAGATCACCTTTGTGAAAATAATTTCGTAATTTCAAAATGGCCAGCCTTAATAAAACGTTCCTTAGATACTTTTTCCTGTTGCCCGCCAGGTACAACATTAGGCTGCCAAAACATATTTCTCAGAAGCTTTCGTGCGATAAGTCAATGGAACAGTATCTTTGTTAGGGCCTTCAGTAACCTTCCTTGTTAATTTCTACAAACAATGATCAAAACACTTTCTACATGACAAGTCGGTTATATCCCCCCAATACATGTGTTACGTTAGTTCAAATCTAATCCGGCAAATATAGCAAGCCATCCTACGCGTTGTAGTGAATTTTTCAAAAGTTAGTGGTGGTCTGAGTTTATTTCCAACGAAACCATGCATGATTGAATAATCTCCTACGTACATGAAAGTGTTTCGCCAGCAATATCATTATACTAATTTGATTTGAATGAGCGGTTTTCGTGTTTACTCTCTGCCTGGCGGTATAACAATAATTCATATCCTGGAGCGACTTGCAATAATTTTTGTCAACATGAAATTTAACCAAGAAGCCAACTGTCAGATAAATTGCGACTAAGATGTTTTTAGTGGTGATTACCATGTAACACTGAATTTACTCATATGAATCTTTAGTCGAAAAGATCTTCTTAAATTTACAACGAATGACCCGAGTCCATCAAGGTCCATAAACGATCGACTCTGCCGTGTATTTCTACACAAAGGTGATGACCTTAGCAGTCTGACCGGAGAGAGAACATTTTAAAGTTGCCTGTTCAGTGTCTTAGAGTTTGAATTCATAGCAGCGAGGCTGAAGGTGGGTCCATTTTAAATTAAAAAAATTCAGACCTCGTTTGGAGTTAATG
>JAHPZR010009400.1:40000-45627 GCA_019787425.1 Platygyra sinensis | reverse complement strand
TTTGGAATTAATTTTTACGAGTGAGTTTTTCAAAAAGCTGAAATTGCACGAACCGCTTCGGCGAGTCGGCAATTTCAGCTTTTTGAAAATCTCACATGTGCAAATTAATTTCAAATTGAACAAGAGACTTGTGATTTCTTATTAATAATACAAACATGAAAAAAAAAATAAAATAAATAAAAATCGCGCGGAAAAAGTGCCGGAAGATGATACTTGGAGCCATTATTTTTTTCCCATTCGAGAAAACTTTTTTCAGAGTTTCTGTACAAAATTTTGGTCACTGCTATACATGAGATCATTGGCCTACAATATTTCTTATTGTCTTTCTGCAAATCATAATCCAAAATAACGATGTGTAATTTGCACTGGTGTTACACTTTTTGCACTGGTGTTACACTTGAACTGCACTGCTCTCAGCCAATCAGAAAATTTTTTCATGTGTATTATTATACTGCAAATCAAACCACACCGGTGGAGTGTTTCCTGACATGTTATACCCCGCTCCTCCCCTATGGCCCTATAACTTTCAGCCGTCGACCATGGTTTAAAACCATCCATGCTTCTAAACATGCTTTAAGATCAGAGAGCTTTTTCACGTAATACATCAAAAATTTTTGCTTTTGAATTCAGACTACGCTAGAAGACTGGCATAAAAGACTCTGTATCCTATGTGATAAGCCTATACGCCTAGGTGATTACTTTCAATTGGTTTCGGTTTTACAACACTAAGTCGAAAAATACTCTAAAAGCTCAGGCCCAGGTCATACGAGGCATTTCTACCGCGTCCGAATTCAGTCAAACGAATTAAATTCGACAACAATTCGACGTCTAAATCGGCTGCCGCATTTCTGTCGCACGTTGGACCGAACGTTTCGCATAATCCGAAAGAAATACGACACCGATCTCCCAAACGTCGAATATCTGCCGTGTCATGCAGCATTAAGTTTATATACTGAGTATGCGTAAATTTGGTCCTGCCAAAGAAAAAAAAGAAACTTGGCCATTTTCGTCCCATTGCTACCTGGCAGGTTAGAGCAGTCGATCGATAATTACGTTGCTGAAATTTATGCTCGATGCGATCTGTTCCGGGAGGGGTACTCCCATATATGGGCTATATAGGTACGTGCCGAGGAATAGGGTATATAGTTTTCGAGGTTCTCGGTCCTTAAATAGGGTATATTTTTGGACCCTTTTTTTACTGTGGTCCTCAGATAGGGAAGCTAAATTGTATTATCTGATACTGGAGTGTGAAAACGCCATCCTAAACAAATGTTTGGGCCTTAAACTGAGGGTATCAGTTTTCGCTTTGTTAGTCGTTAAAAAGGGTTAGGGTCCAAGACTTCGCGGCACACCCCTATCCAAAATTCGCGGAAGTACCTCCCCCGGGCGATCTGCTCAGACAAATTCTTTGCAAGGACAAGTTGGAATTTTAACCTGCGCGTTTGTTGAATATCCACACAACTGCAACACATCCAACACGCCCAACACAGACTTCTGCATTGTCAGCCTTCTCCTGCTTGTTACATTAACATATTTTTTTGGAAAAATAGAAGTCCTTGTGTCATTTTTTTTTTTTTTTTTGCACTGTTCATTTCATATGTACATTTGTGTGGCCTACTAGCCACACTAACAGCCGGCGTCCGAGAAGGTTGCAGTTTGCGAAAACATAGATGGCTTATTTATCAGCCAATTCGCATATTTACTTGTCAACTTGAGATAAGGCTGAAGTCCTTTGTGATTTGTTTCTTACGCGTTACCAGGGTTAGCACTCGCGTTTCGAACTCACACTCCGCGTGCTTTGGACAAAACACGATTCTGAAATCCATCACGGAAAAAAACGAGCGCTAAAACATTCAATTTTGTCAGCTAAACGGATTTCCTCAGTTCTTAGGTCTTGTGGAAAGTGTCAAAAATGGGTTGAGCTAACACCAGCTGGAGATGTGAAGTTCGAAACATCAGTGTTACCAAAACTTGGAACGGGAAACGGGAAAAGAGAAACAGGAAACAGGAAACTGGAAAAGAGTGTACAGCGGAAGCCCGCCTGATAATTCAAAATGGCGGACAAAGGAAAAGAAAAAGAAACTATTTGAGGAAAGTGAGGAGGTGTTAGAGTTATAAAGGCGAGTTTCTACTGGCTGTGCCTGCAGATGACAAGCTCGTTCTTGTTTAATAGAGCAGAGACTGATTGGAACTGAGGAAAAAAAAAGCATGAAATGGCGCATGGGTAGAAAATCGAATCGGTATTATCACATGCTTCCCTAATCGGTCAGTACAAAATGCAGACTGCAGACTTAGCAAGGCACAGTAGCCTCGTGATTGGTGTGCTCTTCTCTGGACCGAGCGGTCCGGGTGCGAGCCTTGGCCGGGAACATTGCATTGTGTTCTAGGGGAAACTCTATCAGTGCACCTCACCCAGGAGTATAGATGGGCACCGGTGAATTGTTGGGAAAACCTAACGAATTGTGGGAGTGACCTGCGATGGACTAGCATCTCGTCCAGAGGAATCAGAAATACTCCTAACCGCTTCATGATACAGAAACCGGAATAAACTGTGGCAGCTATGAGCTAGAACTTGGTACAAAATGCAAACTGACTGTTTCTCGTTTGATCTTTGGCAACGTGTCGTCTAAAACATTCCGAGTGTCACGCAGTCGCTTCTCCGCGGTCAGCTTTATTTCACTAACATTAGCATTATTGTGGAGTATTCCGTGCTCGTTTCTTCATATATTTTGTCTTTAACAAAGCGGCCGGGCCACAGGTTATTTACCTGCTGCTTACCATCTTTGCAACCTGAATTGCTGATCTCCGAAAGGCCTCCATGCTGCCTGATGCGAACACAGCAGACAATCCACGTTGAAAGATGTTTATGTGTTATGTCACTTGTCCTCGAAGTCATATTGCGGTGTTGCTATTTTAAAATTAATTTAAGTGAAATTTTGGTAAGTTTAAAGAGAGGTTGAAAGGGAAAAAAAAGGGTTATGGAACACCACCAGACAATTGCCCGACCGCACAATGGCACCCCAGGTTGTTGGACAACTGTTTGGAGTGTATCAAAAAATTTGTAACTTCAAACTCTAATTTTAAAACAACACCAAATCTTCAAAATTTACTATTTCCATAAATTTTACTAATCCTTTGAGAAAAACTATTTATCTCCAAATATACCTAAAAATCACCAAAAAGTTTACAAAACGACCCAAAACATAGATATGTGAAATGAGCATAGAGATTCTTTATTGCTTGAAACGTAAACGAGATATTTGCATTAAAAACATAATACCCAGTCAAAATACGGCTTTGAGGTGGACCCCCTCCTTAATGTTACAATCATGATATCAAAATACTATACCCAACCATTGGTGAACACGTTGTTATCATCTTCGTAACACAACAGGTTACCATAGCAACAGTATAACCTGCTGAAACACCCTTAATTACAGCTTTAGGGGCTTATAATTCAAAAAAAAGCACCGCGAAGTTTTATCTTTTAAATAATGTAACGCGCGCGGGCAACAACAACTTTAACTCAAAGAGTCCAACAGGTAACGGTTTAATTACTTGCCTCCTAGCGGTCAGCTTAACTGCACATGTCAAGTCTTCTAGAGCACACACACTACTACACAACGTAAGTCTCTTACATATCCTGTATTACGAGTACATTGCGCATTCATTACTCGCCATAACCGTCTTAACATTTGTGCGAGCATCACATTTAAATACAACCGTTATACATTTTAGCACGCGCATCTTAGCTCGTGCAATCACGCTCGTTACAATATAATCTTTTGACGAGCATAATAAAACTCGACTTGTGGCAAAGTTTAGGTTCAGAGCCACCTTAACTTTTCGAAAATTTAATACTCGTTCCCGGTTTCTCGTTCTCCGTTCTCCGCTCCCCGTTACCAGTTTTAGCAACATCCGAAGTCGGGTTTTTAACTTCGCTTACAGGAAAGAATTCCATCTTTTGTAGGTGCAGACTTTGTAAGTAAATTTTAAAAAGCATAATTATAAATACTCGAAATCAAAAATTTGTTCGAATTTATCCAAGTTTTCCCCAGTTAAAGATGTACCACTGATGCAATTTTTTCGGGAAGTTGAAGTACCCCGCCTACCCGTTGTCAGAAAAAGCTAGTTTTCTTATGCAAAAACGGGTCAGGTTTAAAATGGTTTCCGTGATACCTAAGTAGTGTACAAATAAAAGTTTCTAATCTCGAAAACGAAATACACCTTATTTCTGCATTTGAAAAGCCTGACAGTGAGAAAGTCACTCCAAATGAAACTAAAATCCTAGGCAAAATAATAGAAACATGTACTCCAAGCATCACAAGCGACTACTTTAAACGAATTTAATCAAGTTTAACATCTTGAAACGTGTACATGTGTTTTAATTAACATGTATTTACAGAATTATGGCAGTAATGTCTGGATGGAAGAACACCCTGAACTATCGAGTTTACTGTGTACCCTGGAATGCAATTTGGTCTGAAATCATACGCGTGATTTCAAAATCGAACGAGCACGCAGCGCGAGTTCGTTTTCAAATCACAAGTACGATTTCAGACCAAAATTGCACGACCCGAAGTTGAATTGCCACTTTATTAAATTCATTTTGAAATCGCACAATTTGCCAAACAATGGCGTTTTTGTCTGTCATTAATTTTTCTGCAATGAGATTGGTTAGTTTAAACTGAAGCCCTAAAATCTGGTTGGTTGTTCTTTTACTGTCCCATTCTCATTCTCATAGGAAAAGATGCGAGTTAGAGTAAAAGGTAGTGCGATTCGTAAATAATTCGCACCCCTGAGAGCCAATCACATTGCAAGGACAACCAGTGATTTCAAAAAAGATTCAATAAATGTTTAAAACCAATCATGCTTAATTGCCATGTTTCCAACAGAAACACTTAACCCAATCCTTTTCGAGTTGACACCATGCATTCCATCCAGACTTCTGGCACATTTAAACAGTAAAACAGTATTTACACCGAATGGGGAGTGGGGATGGCGTAGTGGTGAGAGCGCTCGCCTTCCACCAATGTGTCCCGGGTGCGATTCCCGGACCAGGCGTCATATGTATTCATTTCATCTTTCGCGATACATGTTTTCCTTTTGTCCTAATGAGAAAGAGCATATTGATCACTCTTGGATGTATAAGTATTGATGGGTTAAAAATCATTCTTGTTTGTGGTTCGTCTTGGGGAATACACTGTGTGTAATTTTGAGGATGAAGTGCTCCCATACAGGTCAGCCTTTTCCCCACAGAGTCACTTATTTCTTCTATTCTGGGGTACCGGGTCCCAGTGCAGCGGTATAACATTGTTACCATAGCAACTAGGTGAAAATCTTTTAGGATAAAGACCTCTTTCATTGGGGATCTTGACCCCTTGGAGAGGAAATGGGGATTATGAGGCCCCTCTCTGGAGAGGATTGACCTCTCCTTCAGCTAACTAGGATAGGATATAAAGACCTCTCTAGCGGGGATTATGACCCCGGAGTGGGTTGGGGGATATGCCCCTCTCTGGAGAGGATTGACCTCTCCTTCAGTTTTAGCACCCTTACTTGGATAGGGTTAGTTTGTAGACTTGACCTGTGCGATTATTTTTCTGAAGCACTTTGTCCCCAACGCCCTT
>JAHPZR010009400.1:30000-32500 GCA_019787425.1 Platygyra sinensis | reverse complement strand
CCTATTGTCACTTATTGGGCCTTAACGCTGCCATATCCAAACATATCCAACTAGTTTTTTTTTTCTGTGTTATGAAAAAGCTGTTAATCTTCTTGATATGTGAAATTTAGAGTGGAGTAATGTGAAGTTCTTGTAAAAGGAGCAGCGGAACTCGATTTGGTCAGCGATTTAAAGCGGGACATACCTAAATTCGGCACTGTCTTCACTCAAACTGGAGCAACTTACGGCGAAAATGCTTAAGCAAAATTCCAGCAGTCATAAAGGCGTTGAGTTGTGGGCCAAATTAAAAGCATAAACGAATTTCGGGCGCCATTTCCCCTGCGCGACATCCGCGAAAATCCTCGCAGCAATGTACGCGCGTGTGCCATAGGCGATGGCGCAATTTGTTCTAAAAATAGAAAAATTGTCCCATATCATGGCACCAACCCCAATACTAGAAATGGCGCGCGCTTACGGTCTCCGTCCCTGATTATGGCTCCTGATTTATCTCAGTTCTTTCTTTTTATTTGATTCAATAACTTAACAAAAAAATGACTTCGAAAACAGTCTCTAAACCTTCTTTTGACAATTGCGTTGGCGTCATTTGTAGTTATTTCGTAAACTGACTTTTGTAATTTTCATTCATGAGAATTGTTCGACCGTCATCGACCGTCATATAAACCGTGTAAATAGTATTTATTTTAATACTGCTATTTATTTGATTCAACGGACTGTAGATAAACTTTAAGGAACAGTTGAAGAATAGCCGCTCTTTTCACAACGGAACTTGCTTGGATTCATTCGTAGTTTTCTTCAATTATATTTAGGAAACAATAAAGTGAATTACGAATTACAAATAAACGCCCACTGCTTGTCTTTTTTTATCGCCACTGTTCTCTATGTTTGTCTCGAGGGTATTTTTGTCGTGTACTTGCGGAGCTAAATCTTATCAATACTGAAGTCAATCAGCCTTACGAAGCATATGTAATGTGTTACCGGCGACCTTTCGCACGATAATAAATCCAAATTCGATCCAAACAATTCAAGATCACACTGCTGGCAGAATTACAACTTCCGTTTAATATCCTCAGCAGGTTAAAGAAAGAAGCGTAAAACTAAGACGTAATACATGACAAAGAAATCGATAAGAAAACGAGCCGTGTTCGAGTCAACTTGTTCCATATTCCCCTCCATCTAGACACTTGTTCTGACAAAATACACGAAAATCTTAAGAATGCAGAACGAAATCGAGCTACGAATTACCTTTGTCCTGCGACGAGGGTAATGGACTGGTCTAAATCTAAAGGAGTCTAAGGCAAATGCTTCATTGTAGAACAAAACTAGCAAGACAACTCTGACAGCTCTAAATCTAACGTTCGCATGACGTTTTTGCCAACGCACGTGTTTTCGGGAACGCACGCTAAGAAACTCGGGAAATTACCCAAGCATCACTTGTGGCTTAGCGTTGGCTACATAATGGTTTATAAACTAGCTGTCTCTTTTGGGGAGAAAACGTTCTAGTTTTGATCTCTGTTGAACTAAAGCAAGAGCCATAATAGGACAGAGAGGGACTCTCAGGGCGTTGGCCGGGATATCTTAATTTCAAAAAGTTATTTTTAGAACTATGCGGACCATGCGAAAACAATTTCCGGTTACCCAGTTGACTTCCGGTGAAGTAGAAGACTTCTGGAAGACTCGCTTTCATCCAAAAAAAATGGCGGCCAAAGTGGAGCAATGTCACTTTGATATGGTTAAATTATCCTGCTTCAGCTAAGAACATTATTACCAAAGCAAATGGAATAAACTTCTACTTAATTGGATCCTTTAAAATCAACGGTAAAATATAGTTAAAGTCACCGCGTGAAACGTTTCTGTTGGATTTGAAAATAGGAGAGTAGGACTGGTTAACCCGCGGCGGCCGGTCGTCGGAAGACGAGGGTTTCCACACTTTTTTAATTTCGTTCAATTCTTCTATTTGGATGGCGGACATGCCACAGGAACAGGATAAAACTTCTACACAAACAGGTCTTTAAAAGAAACCGTGAAAAATTACAGTAAAAGGAGCCGGGGAAGTCAGACAAGCGTGGACGTATTTTTGGTCGAAAGTGGAAGAAGTAAATGTTAGGTTCTCCAGCATTTTTCTCAAGGACATTACCAGGACTCTGCAATATAGTGTAGCACATCTTTTCCCGCCAGACAGAAATTTTGTTCTTTTCCGCCTTCACTGGACAAACAAAAGCGATCAGCATCAAGAGGTATTTTAAACTTTAGCTTATTGTTTTTGACCACTGTGATGACGCGTATCGTTGTCGATAAAAGTACACACCACGCTAAACCACATTTGATTTGTTTTTTACCACTATATCAAACAACGAAATAAATCTTTCTCTTCACAGCTGAAAACAACGACTCGGATTTGAAAGTGCACGCGCTGTATTATGCAAATGAGCTACTTGTACGCGTCAGACTTTCCTTTTAAACCCCCTTCATCTCCACACATGCTTTTTTGACACGACGTGTT
>JAHPZR010009400.1:10000-22500 GCA_019787425.1 Platygyra sinensis | reverse complement strand
TTATTTTAAGCTCATTGCTCAAAATGTTCTGGCTAGTATTTTTAAACGCCTTTTTCAATACTATTCAAATATTAAACTTGGGTCTCCCATGCCTGTTTTTGATGTTGGACAGATATTTTTAGTATCGAGTCTGCGTTTATTTGATCAATGTATGATTAAAAAAAAAAAAATACAATATTGCGGTTGTAATAATTATTTGTGTCGTGTGTTATCTGTGAGCTGATTAATAATTGAATCTGATTGTATGAAACAAGTAAAAAGGCCAAATGATAACTAGACTCTCAGTTGGCTTTTGTACATTGTGCTAGCATTTTTGCGAGCATTTTAGTGAGGCAAAAGCATTGAGCATTATTCGAGCATTTTAGTGGCAATTTCCTGGAAAATTAATATTTCTAATTTATTTTTTACGAGAAAATGAAGACTAAACTTAACCTCTTCACTTAAGTATCATCGAAAGGTGATAAGCTTCTGATGCGCTGTAGTTAACTTGTTATACTTATTATAAGTTTTTGTTTAATCACTCTGAACTGTTAAAACCCCTATGTACGAGAGCATTAACCTAGCATTTTAGTGACATTTTTGGGGAAACCGAGCATTTTAGTGGAAAAATAAAAGCATAATGTACAAAAGCCTAACTCTCAATCAAGTTGAGTTCAAGTCTTTTTTTTTTCTGGTGATATGTTGGAATCTGAACCTCACTACTGATGTATTCTTTGTACATAAAACTGATAACACTGTTGTTACGGTAAGTTTTTGAAGAAAAAGGAATAATGACTGCTGCCATGTGATTTCCCCCACACAAATAGACTGCACTGCAGAGCAAATGCTCTGCGCAGGATAATGTCCTTGCAAGATTTTTATAGCCACAAGAAGCATTTATAAGGCCCACCAAATATCCAGACTTTTACAGAAGGTAAGTACCTTGGTGGCGGGGGGGGGGGGGGGGGGGGTGGGTGGGGGAGGTGAAAGGGACAAAATGTTCTTCTGAAATTTTTAAAAGAATCCCTACATTAGATAAATCTGGGTGTGGCTCAAGATTTTCTTGACGTCAAAAGATGCAAAAAAACTAAGAATAGAACTTTTATTTGTATATCTATTCTTGTGCAGACCTAAACAAGACCATTATAGCTAACATTCTTGGCCTTTTGCCTAGGACACCCTAAGCAAGACCAATCAGAAATTTACACCCTTAAGCAAGATTAGACGAGAAGCATTCCTGCCCCTTTTCACATGTCAATCCCTCCTCCCAGGGGTAAATTCAAGAACCTTCACAGGTCATAAAAAGGTAACAAAAATGGATTCCAAACACTCAATAGAAAAATACAAAGGAAATTGGCTGTCTGTATTTGATAAATTTTATCTTCCAGTTCTCTTGACCAAGATAACCAAAAATCTAAATAACACTGCAAGAATGAAAAGATCCACATAAGAGAGTTTTGAAGCCGTTCAATAAACTCGCAGTTCATTCTTTATCAAACACTTGGCTGTGCCGCGCCTCGAGTTTTAAACGTGATAAAACACCCCTGCTCATGAATTAAACAATACTTCCATGACTTCAACATTTACTTTATAATTTGAATAAATCACCACTTCTTCAGTTTGCTAAACACAATTTACTGGACCCTCAACTTTTGCCTAACTTTTGTGCAATGACATGCAAAATTTGTGGAAGAAAAGGAACATAGAAAATTACAAGATGTGCTGGTTTTTGCAATCAGATTATTCCCTGTATAATAGACAGCTGAAAATGTCCCACATGTATATAAATTTCAGGAAAGAGTAATCTTATTAGCTTAACAAATGGTTTCCTTGATGGTCCTAATACATGTGGGCATTTGACGAGTTATTCCACTGAACGTTTCAAACCAATTGCCTGATTTTGATATATTATAATCTATTCTAACTTGGCTCTGAGGCATATCTCTGATCCTGAATATGTGTTATCCCCCTAAGCCAGCCAAGTTGGAATTTCAATATACCAAAATCCTACTCGGCTTCCTCAATTCAGCATGCACCTTTAAACTGGGAGGTACAGTGACACTTGAATTACTTCAATGATTGCCAGAGGAGAATTGCATCTCCCATAAATAACAGGGAGATTGGAGTAAAGCCAAAGTTTGAAACCTCATAAAACTCCAGTTATACCAAAACACGACCCCCAAATGGTTGAACTGCCCAGAACTTAACCTAAATCAGATTACATTTTCCTCGGAGGAAGAACATGATTTTTCGCAACCCCTCAAAAAGTCTTTCCTATGAGAATTTGCACGGTAATTACAATAAAGATGTCTTGATGGCTTCTCTAATGGCTACAGCATTCCTGTTTTGTCCTTGGTTTGGGTTGACTGGAAAAACACCAAGATGGAGCTGCACACATTGTAGCCACTCCTCATTAAAGCCCTCACCCATGACTTCACAGAAGTTGTGCAACACACAACAAGCAGCAATGACAAGACAACCAGTCTCGACATTAAGGTCCAGCCTCTTTGCAATGCTTCTAAACCTACCCTTTAGCCTTCCATAAGCATTCTCAATCACCACTCTTGTCACGCTGAGGAGTCATTTGCTTTGTGTCAGCTTTGTGTCAGCTCTGTCCAACAGCCAGCATACACATGCAACACTTGCAATAAGGACTGCCATTCACGCATCGGTCTTCACAGTCATAGTCGCCGATGCTCCAGCCAAGCACACAACTAGATGCTATACCCATGGTCGACCCTGACCGATGGAGGCCTACATGTACTGCGGTTGTAGATGAAGTGAAGAGTGATCATCGCAGTAAATTTTCCAATTAGAGAGAAACAGAAACATCACGCCAGAGAAAAAGCAAAGAGGAAAGATGAGCAAATCCTTTCACGTTACCAAGAGAACCTGAAGAACTTAGAAGATAAGAAGTCTAAAAGAACATGAACAGACACTGAGTCGGTGGTTCCAGTGTGACCCGCTGCTCACAGTCTTGTAGCTAAAAGCTTTAACGACTGCTTAAGGAAATAAAAGAGAATTCGAACTGAAACCAGGAATAAATAGTATAAAATAATGGCCGTCCTTCAAGTCTTCGTTTTAACTTAATTTGACATTCACCTGAACAAGTTGTTTCCAAATTAAGATGGGCGAAAGTTTTCGTTATTATGGTAATTATAAAGTTGATCACACTTAATTTTGAATAATATCCAAACGATAGGAATACTGAATACTAAACAAATGTAAAACCTTTCACAGCGCTTTAAATTTGGGTTAAGGCCACTTTATCAGAGAATCACAATAATAAGAGATTTATTTTGAGAACATAAATGAGGAGCGGTCGCTCCTCATCAATCTTCAAGCGAAAAGCAGACAAAGCGAGCGGGGAAATATGAACGAGCGACATTTAAGGGCGCCCACACCGAGGAAAAAACCAATCATACTTAAAGGGCCATGAAAGGTCGAACAGATCATGAAGCAGAACCATAAGAAAAATAAAACTGCAAGCACATTTTAAATATGAACGAGGCCAAGCTTATCGCTACCAAAAATATTTAAAAGTTCATCGTTTGATCGGCATTTTGCTGAACATGTGTATGTTACCGAAGAGACAAATTTATTTCATGTCAAATTTTCGGTTTTAGAACTTTGAACAACTGTGCCAATTTGTTTATCTGTAGTATAACAGTAAACTTCTTGTAACTCTGATTCAGTGACAGCCGATGCACAAATTGAATATCTAGAGCTTCGATTCCGAAAGAAAACAAAGTTTGTGCAAAAGAAATTCATGTTTTCGCAAGTATTTCAAAGCGGAGAGAACTACACTGACCAGATCCGGCTTTCTTTCCGTGAAATGGTTTCAGAAATTATTTTTTCGGACAGTTCACTGAGGCAAAATAACCGCATTGAGAGAAAATAACTTCAATTGGCATGGTTTAGGTGTGCAACCCAACCATATTTAACTGTTTAACTCTCTTGATGTTTATTTACAGTACAAAGTTTCCTAGCTGTAGCTCATAAATTGAGCAATTATCAACTGAAAAACCAGAAAATCAAGGTTTTGGTTCAATTCGGGGTTCAGCACTGTAAACTGTAGAGTACCGCCGTTAACTCTTTGCGGACCGTACAACCGAATACAACACACCTTCCCAGACATCTACCACATGAAATGGTAGCAATTATATTTTACCACCAATTTGGCAATGATAGTAAAAACAAGGTTCTCTCACAAATGCGTAAATGCTTCAGGTTGCTTTTGCTTTATTGGGAACTCAAATGAATTGAAATAATGTACTCTGCAATATTAAATTGTAGGTATCTACTCTCTGATGTGTTGTTGTTTTATCAGATGTTTTGAGACCGTTTTTGTTGGCTTAGTTTTCTGAGAAAATGAAAAAAAAAATATTTGTAAACTAACGCCTAACTGACTCATTGTTTGTCGACTGTGTGGGAGCCGCATATGAACAGAAAGCTTCTGTCAATTATTTGCACGATGTTATCATGTGGCCGGGATATTTTATAACACAAGATCATTGCAAATCTTCCAGGTGTTCTTGAGCTGCTTAATAAACTATGATGGTTTAAAATAGAACACTTTAAAACATATTATGTTAGGCCGGAAATTCTCTCAAACCGGAAAGAACATGATCTAAGCTGAATTTCAGACGTCTCGGCTAAAGTCAGAAACTCCGGGAAAGAAATCTAAATGCACGAGGTATAATACTAGAGAAATTCTTCCTCGTTAGCAAGCCATCTAAAAAACAATCTGTGTACCGGAGAAGTAACTGATATGAAATGGCGATGTCGCCGAGCAAAATTCAAAGCAATCATGGAGAGATACGGGTTGAGCTGCTTTAGTCATCCTACCCCTAGGAACTGGTGGGAGTTTTAAGAACAGGGATAAGCAAGAAAGCAATTAAGCAGTTCCTTGATTGACATCATTAATTTGAATTTTTGGTTTCTCCTTTATTTTGAGAAAAACAAACTACACGCCCTCTCCTATGCCGTCTTCACCCAGATCCTTCTCTTTTTGCAGACAAGTGCAAACGCTTTTTAAAGAAACTGATTCAGTGAGTTGAATCTATTCCTGAAAGTATTAGCCGTTGAAGAAGTCATATGCAATGTCCGGTTTATATCGTGACAGGAGTCTCTTTGTTAAAAGGCTGACTTGGGTATTCGGGAAAACTTAGCACATTTGCGCGGCAGCCGTTGATTAGGTGGTTTGCGCATATTATTTTGGAAAATAAATTTCTAAATTTAAAACTTCGACAAAGAGCAGTTTCTGAAAAGTGTCGTGAAACATGCCAAATTGTTAGATGATTAATTTTGCGCGAATGACAACATGAAGGCAAACATTTATTCCGCCTTCGGGCGGGAATATAAATACACGACTTTCTCACTGAATTTGATCAAACCAGACGAAAAGTTACTCGTGAGCAGAAGAGCAGAAAACTAGAAACTGAACGACTATGACACAAGACTTCAACAAAATGATAATTGGAACACAGCCATTGAGCTGTTACCGGAATCCTACAGCAGAAAAAATCGGCTTAACCTCTGTTTTGTGCCTGGTTTTTCTTGTTTCGCTGGCTGGGAACACCCTCATTGGAATAATTGTCTACAAGACGAAAACCATGAGAAAGCCCATCAACTTTTTAATAGTCAACATGGCCATATCCGATCTGCTGTTTCCGATTTTTTGGATTCCTTTGGATATTCAATTGCTCTACATAAACTCCTGGCTGATCGGTGGTCCTCTTGGCCAGGCCTTATGCAAGGTGGCAATCTTCTTACCACTTGTCTCTTTGGGTGTATCTGTTCAGAGCCTGGTTCTGATAGCAGTGGATCGTTTTGGAGCTGTGGTATTTCCCCTCCGTTCTCCACTCATCAGTTCAAAGCTGTGCCGTTTCTTTATTCTCGCCACTTGGATCATCGCGATGGCTGTCAACTCCCCATATCTCTTCGCCGATACACTTGTTGAATATCCAGGAGGGTTGGCGTGTGAGCTGCGTTGGAAAGAAGTCTTACAAGAATCCTCATCCTATGACAATTACTTCGTGCCAATTGTGATTATATTCTATTTAATCCCGTTGGTCTTGATAGCCATACTTTACATTATCAAGCTCAAGTCACAGAAGATTCCAGGCGAGCGATCGGCCAACGCTGGACAACAACGCCAACAAAGGGAACGAAATGTGTTAAAGATGGCCATTGCTATTGTGTTAGGGTTTGCAGTGTGCGGGCTTCCCTTCTTTATCGGTAGGTTTGTCGTCATCTTTGCATCGGACTTACGGTCCAGGCCCGTAGGGAGGGGGGGTGCGATGGGTGCGCCCGCACCCCCCCGCAGACTGCTGAGGTCCACTTTTTTGTTAAAAAAATAACTAGTAAAAAAAAAATAATAGTGTTGTTCTGTTTGTTCTGTTCTAATTCACTGATTGCGTAGTAAAAATTAAATAAATATACCAAAAAAGATTCCATGTTTGATCAGCAGCCCGGGACGGAGATTTTAACAATATTTAGTCAATAGATGACTATTTCAATTTTTGTTATTTTTAAATAGTGACATTGGCATTGTTATTCTCTACATTGTAAAATACATACGTAAAGCATCAAAATCAACTTTGAAGTTCAAAATTTGACAAATATCCACGTTTTTAGGTTCGCTTTTAGCGACCTATATTGCTATCATACTGACCTTCAAAACGCACGAAATACAGTCTCAGACAACTTAATTTTCAAAATTTCCCGGGGGGGCATGCCCCCGGACCCCCCTAGTCAAGAGCGCCTCCGGCGCTCGTTGGTCCGTATAATCAACTGATCGCACCCACCCGTAAAAAATCCTGGCTACGGGCCTGCGGTCTTGTGGCTTGTTATACTTTTCATATGTTGCTTATGTGATGCTTTGCGCAAATTGTTCCGTGAATCCTTGCATCTGTTTGGTTTTTAGTAGAAATTATCGTATAGGACTCAAGACTCTCATCAGTTAAATATTTTCTTCTAACAACGCAGTAACAGATGATGATTCTTAGCAGTCGAGATAATCAAACGAGAGTATTAAGAGTCGGACATTAAACTTGTAAAAATAAGGTTAATTTAAAATTGCTTTGAATTGCATTTAATGTATCCTATAGCTTAAAGAAACTTTGCAGAACGGTCTTAAACCTTTCTTGGAACTCTAAGTTTTCAATCATTTTGAAGTTATTATGAACACTTCACTTGTAATAATATTTTGTTATATTAGGAGTTATATCTTGTAAATAATATTTATTTATTTCAATACTTTTATTTCAACGTACTGAAGAGAAACTTGCTTTAAGGAACAGTTGAAGTGTGGTCGTTCTCTTGACATTTTGCTTGGGATTCATTTGTAGGTTTCTTAGGATTAGGAAACAAAAAAGTGAATTACGAATTACAAGAAATCGCCCTCTGCTTATCTCTTTTTTATCGCCACTTTTCTCTATGTTTGTCTCGAGGGTATTTTCAAAAAGCGTACGGATTGTGGGCATGCGGATTTCTACGATAAATTGAACGGATTCGCGGATTTCTACAATACGGCGGATCAGTATCAGCTGTGAGTTCTGGCCTGGACTCCGGACTCTACCTGTTTTAATATAACATTTACAGCGGTGAAATATTCTGACTTTTCATAAAACTATTCAAGGAGCATTTTGTCAGTGTGACGTGACTTGACGTTTTCGCGGCAAGCAACTGAGCATGTTTTTAACTGGGTCATAGAAGTTCTGTTTCTTATGAACCTCGGCCGCCAAAAGGCCGACGAAGCACATCCTCGCAGAATCCAACCAGCTACAGAGGCTGATTCCAACCAGATGCAACACTCTGTATTATCATTACAATTTCGCTGCCTCTTGAATTAAGGCTGTTGAATTGAAAGGAGAGTGTGAAAAATGACAAGAGTTTACACGGTTCGCGTTAAAAAAACAAAACAACAAATAATGAAACATTCACCTTGAGCGAGGCACCTATAATGCGTTAAAATGAAACAAAATCATAAAGAAAGTATATTCAGTACTTATTGTCTTTGAACTGTATTGAGAAGGCAGGCAGCTAAGCTTACAACAAAAGCTAGAACAGTAAAATAAATGATGTTTTCCGCTTAAAATTCTAAAATTCAGCTGACAGTAGCTTTTATTGGGAACTCAGATGAATTAAAGTATATACTTTGCAATATTGAGTTTTAGGTAACTACTCTCTGATATGTTAATGTTTATCAGATGTTACCCCAAAAGGCGGTGAGGTTTTTGTTGGCTTAGTTTTCACAAAAAGGAAAACTGTCTGTAGACTTACGCCTAATTAAGTCATTGATGACTGTGTGGGAGCCGCATATAAACAGGAAGTTTCGGTCAAACATGTTATCACGTAAAAATAAGGTTAATTTAAAATTGCTTTGAAAAGCATTTAATGTACGCTATAGCTTAACAGTAAAGAAACTTTGCAGAACAGTCTTAAACCTTTCTTGGAACTCTAAGTTTTTAATCATTTTGAAGTTATTACTGATGAAAACTTCATTTGTAATTTTGTTATATTAAAAGTTATGTCTTGTAAATAGTATTTATCTCTCTACAGTGGAGCCTCGATTTAACGAACCTCTATTTAACGAAGTCCTCGATATAACGAACAATACTCTATGTCCCGGCCAAAATTACAGTAACTGAATGTATGGAATAGAACCTCGATATAACGAATTCCTCGAAATAAGGAACATAATCCGGAAGCCCAAACGTAAAATATACCTCGATATAACGAATTACAATGTCAAAACGGGACAGAAGATAAACGCCGAACAGATCAACAGGCAGCAAATCCTTTAATCCATATGCTAAAGAGACAGCAACCTTTCAGTCAACGGCTCATTATATGTCATAGACATTGGCACTATAGTATTTCCACAGAAGTCACCTGTGTTACAAATCAATCATTAACTATGACCTCGATATAACGAACATTTTGGTCGTTTTCCCTCAAATTCGTTATATCGAGGTTTTCGATATAACAAACCCTCGATTTAACGAACAAATTTGGCCGGTCCCCAGCGACTTCCTTAAATCGAGGTTCCACTGTACTGCTTTCTATTTGATTCCAAGGCTTTACAAGGGAACGTTCACAAACGGTTTGTTAACCTTCTTTTGACAATGGCGTTGGCGTCATTTGTACTGAGTTATTTCGTAAACTCGACTTTTGAAATTTTCAATTATGACAATTGTTCGATCGATATCGAGCGTCATATAAACCGTGTAAATAGTGTTTATCTCTTTTCAGCTCGTGAGCGGGCGGAATTCAACAAATTCTGCAACCTGATTGGTTCCTGGATCCACCCCTGCAGGATTTTTACGTCTCGTGGACGAAAAAAACAAACCCGGCTAATAGCGTCCTTGCAGGCCTCTCCTCCTCGAAGCGTGCTGGATCCTCCCGCGCTCGTTTTGACTTCCCTCCCCTTTTACGGCTGTCACGCAGTCTACGCAGGTGGAGGGTCCGGTGTGGGTACAAAGTGCCAGCACTGATGTCAAACGTAACTTGATTCCATCTATAGCGGTCAAACTTTCTGACTTTTCATAAAACTATTCATGGAGCATTTTGGTGTTTCAATTATTTGGTTACGTCATTTTTTGCGGCAAGCAAGCATGTTTTTAAGGGTCTTAGAAGTTATGTTTCTTTTGGGCCTCCGCCACCGAAACAAAGCAAATGCGTGCAGAATTCAGCCAGCTACAGAGGCTGATACCAACCAGGTGTAAGACTGGATTATCAATGCAATTTCGCAGCCTCTTGAATTAAGGCTGTTGAATTGAAAGGAGAGTGTGATGTTAATTAAAATGACAAGAGTTTACACGGTTGGTTTTAACAAAACGAAAAAGAAACATTTTCCATAAGAGGTGCACGTAATGGGTTAAAATGAAACAAAATCATAAAGAAAATATATTCAGTACTTTATTGTCTTTGAACTGTATTGAAAATGCAGGCAGAGAAAGTTTACAACAAAAGCTAGAACAGTAGAGTAAATAATGCTTTTCGATTAAACTTCTAAAATTTAGCTGAGAGTGGCTTTATTCATCATTTTCTAAAAATCCAAAACTTAAGACCCACCAAAGTTATTCATCAAGCATGACAGAGGGTAACTTTTTATCTGTTAACAACTTTTCAGCTCAATATCTTGCTTCCTATAAAAACAGGCACATTTTAAATTTCAGAGTTGAAGCGGTCCGTGTTATAAAGCTACGAACGTGTTTGTCGAAAAATACTTATCTTCCGACTTTGAGAATTTTTCGAAGTTTAAGTATTAGGAAAAGTGCTTATTTAAATGTTTGCTTGATCAGTTCAGATAGTCAGTGGCCTAGATAGCCAAAGTTCTAGATGTACGCAATTTTGCGACCGCCATGTTGGTGTCCCTTGGAGGCACACCAACATGGCGGCTCCGTCATTGTCCGTAAATTTGTGTAAAATATTTCGACAAATATTTGAAGTTTTAACGAGGAAGACGTACAGACCTAAAACTTGGAGAAGTGTCTTATTTATTCATCTCCTACGCATTAAAATTTCTTGACTTAATACACTGAATGGTTTCAGTTGGAATATTTTATCAGATGTTTACCCCAAAAGGCGGCGAAGTTTGTGTTGACTTAGTTTTCTCAGAAAAGAAAAAATATCTGTAAATTGGCGCCTAATTAACTCATTGTCTGATGACTGTGTGGGAGCCACATATAAACAGGAAGCTTCTGTCCATCATTTGCACTATGTTGTCACCTGGGATACTCAAATATTTTTCGTGCTGCAGACACCTGCTTTTAAATACAACATAAAAACTCTAACTGGGATATTATTGAGAGAAACAGAAACATTGCTCCAAAGAAAACGCAAAGAGGAAAGATGAGCAAATCCTTTCACGTTACCAAGCGAACCTGAAGAACTTAGAAGATAAGAAGTCTAAAAGAACATGAACAGACACTGAGTCGGTGGTTCCAGTGTGACCCGCTGCTCACAGTCTTGTAGCTAAAATCTTTAACGACTGCTTAAGGAAATAAAAGAGAATTCGAACTGAAACCAGGAATAAATAGTTTAAAATAATGGCCGTCCTTCAAGTCTTCGTTTTAACTTAATTTGACATTCACCTGAACAAGTTGTTTCCAAATTAAGATGGGCGAAAGTTTTCGTTATTATGGTAATTATAAAGTTGATCACACTTAATTTTGAATAATATCCAAACGATAGGAATACTGAATACTAAACAAATGTAAAACCTTTTACAGCGCTTTAAATTTGGGTTAAGGCCACTTTATCAGAGAATCATAATAATAAAAGAGATTTATTTTGAGAACATAAATGAGGAGCGGTCGCTTCTCATCAATCTTCAAGCGAAAAGCAGACAAAGCGAGCGGGGAAATATGAACGAGCGACATTTAAGGGCGCCCACACCGAGGAAAAAACCAATCATACTTAAAGGGCCATGAAAGGTCGAACAGATCATGAAGCAGAACCATAAGAAAATAAAACTGCAAGCACATTTTAAATATGAACGAGGCCAAGCTTATCGCTACCAAAAATATTTAAAAGTTCATCGTTTGATCGGCATTTTGCTGAACATGTGTATGTTACCGAAGAGACAAATTTATTTCATGTCAAATTTTCGGTTTTAGAACTTTGAACAACTGTGCCAATTTGTTTATCTGTAGTATAACAATAAACCTCTTGTAACTCTGATTCAGTACGTAACAGATGCACAAATTGAATATCTAGAGCTTCGATTCCGAAAGAAAACAACGCTTGTCCAAAAGAAATTCATGTTTTAGCAAGTATTTCAAAGCGCTCAAGACAATTAAGGCATGGCTCTTTCAATATTGCACCCAAAAATTAGGGGGTGGTCTATCTTCTAAGGCTTTAACCACATTAACCTAAAACTTTTTCAGACTAACAGGCTTGCAAATCTTGTCATATTTAGCTGGATGATATCTGCAAATTAGGTCACGTGACCTATCTGAGCTTTTTTTAGCCCAAATTTCTTTCAGTTTAGCAAAATGGCACCACTTTTTACTGCATTTAGGAAGCAGCCATTAGCTTTATAATGTTAAGACTAGCAGGTACTTTATATCTGTGCCCGGACTTGTTGAGATTTTTTAAATAAAAGCATAAATTAGGAATTTACTTTTACTGGGGGACTGGGTACTAGTACAAAATGCCGTTTATTTTCAAAATTAATGAAAAAATTAACAAAGTCCGGGCACAGATGTTTTGCTGCTAACATTTTGAGCTACTTGGGTGCATTCAGGGTAAATGACTCTTGATGTAAACTGGTGCCATTTTCGCTCAAAGAATTTTTGGAAGATTTTGACCGTCAGAAGTCACTCCTTGCATACGGCGGCTGAGCCCGCAATACGAGCGGCAGTCAAAACTTAGCTGTCCTACCGAAACGACACGATAATAGCCTTTTTCTTCGCAGGTAACAAAAATAGAGACAATGCTAAAGTTGCTTTGGCTTCTTCTGATACTTAACTCGAGAATTCCGGGTTTAGTTTGACGAGAAACACGATATT
>JAHPZR010009400.1:0-7500 GCA_019787425.1 Platygyra sinensis | reverse complement strand
AGGAGTGCAAGCTTGCAATATATTTAAGATTCATTGTCAGAGAAAATCGAGCAGAACGGATGTTACTAATACCGGGAAATGGGAACGGGAGTCTGGGAACAAATGTACAGCGGTAACCCGCATGAGAATTCAAAATGGCGGACAAAAGAAAAGAAAAGGTTTCAAGCGAAACAGTTTGGGTAAACGTGAGTTTCTGCCAGCTGTGCCCGCAGATGACCCGTACGGTCTTGCAAGAGCAGAGACCGATTGGCACTGGGATGTTATGGCGCCTAAGTAGAAAATCGAATCAGATGTCGCGAGTGCTAAGCAAACGTTTTCAACATTGCACGACTGTACTTCGATTCCATTGACCAGTTTTGCTGCAGAAAAATGCTCACCTGCAATTGAGACTTGGCAAGTAGCTGGCTTAGATATTACACTAGCAGCTCCTAGAAAATTTTCGTTTGATTCTCACCAGCATGAGTGCAGAAATATTAATCGATCGAGAGACGCGTACGACAGCCCAACATCGCCTGTGTGCAGTCTGCACTCTGCATTTTGTGCACACGGGTTGGAGTAGCATTTGATAATAGGATATTCTTTCAAGAATTACGGTCGTTTCGCGCGCCAACGATTGTTTCGCCAACGGCTCATTCGCCAACGGCTCGTTCGCCAACGTCTTAGGTCGATTCGACAACGTCCTGAGCCGTTTCGCCGACGTCAGATATAAGGTACTAACGAAAAAAAAGCTGCCTATTAATGTTTGAAATGTAATCCTGATCGTTTTTGGGGTAACAAGGATCAGTATTAAGGATCATTTTTGTGTGAAACTTAAGTTCGGTAGCTGAACTTTAATTTAACAATCAAAATCGGACTTGACTTTCGTTGATTTGTCAGATGTTTGCAGCATTTCGCGAGAGTTGGTGTGACTTCTACTTTGTATCCTTGTTTTTATCACGATAAGTGTATAAATTTGGGGCTCGGCTTGCTCCCTTATATCTTAAAGTTTTCTTGTAATCTGTTTTTGTAGTGCATATGTCATCCGCTTGTTTGGCCGATGTCCAAGATTTTTGGATCCTGCTTTGGATGATATTTTTCACTATTATGATCACAGTCTGTCTTGAGTTATTATCTCAAACAGAAATTTACAGTTCTTGAATGTTATTGTTTAGTTATCTATGGCCGATTATTTTCGATGTCCTAGCTACTTCTTCATATGTGTTTTCCTTTGGATGTAGGTGGAAGTGGAGACTACACATAAGCTTAAATCAATAAATAATAAGTGTTTTATGTGTATTACCATCAACAAGATGACAAAGGGGAACTTTGTACTGTCATACCTGTAAGGATAACTTCTATTAGAGCCAGCCAATATGTTTGAAGCAAATGCTAAATTACCAACAGGAATTTTAAGAGACTATGGGCTTGGAGTCTTCTTTGCTATATTTCCCAAGAACTAAATTTATCCACCAACACTCTAGTTCTCAAACAAGGACATGCTGCTGTTTACGATATCAAATTTAGAATTGAAATGGACCAAAACAGAATACTTAATGACATATATAATGCAATTTCAGTCAAAACATCCCAGTATAAAATTAATGATCTGGTATACAGCTATATACCCTACATGACTATTCTAAAACATAATTTCTGAGGTGACCCAGCAAGGTGGTGTGGAAACTGTTTTGGCAAGATATTTAACATTCAATGTAAAAATGTTAAAATCATTACATGACCATTGAGTTGTTGACCACAAGACTTGCAGTAAATCACAAATTTTAGTTAAACTGACAGATACTTCAAATGACCTGCATAGCATAGTTCTGGGTAAAGAGATCCCTTTGCACAAGTTTCATTGAGGTGTAATATGCGAACATGCAATGAAGCCATCAGCTATTCATTCATTGCTAATTCACTATGGTGGATAATCTTCCAGTTAAACAAAATATAAATCGCAATTAACTATAATCTACAGGTGAACTTAATGTTGGCTGCTGACTCCGGAATATATTTTTTTGTGCTGTTTTTATTTATATATTATAATTATTATTATTGCTATTATTTTGTGCCTGCCAGTACTTTGCAAGTCAGTTTAACCATACCTTGGAATTCAATTATTATTTTCAAGTAGAAGTAAGTCCGTCGGGTTTTTTTTTTTTTCACATCTCCCATCTACAATTTACCAGTAAGTTGCAACCACTGTAGATAGTGTGAGGTATATTATTTGTAACTAAACCAGGCCTTCTCTTCATTTTAGCATGTTTTCTCTTTTACATGTACATGATCTCACATTTACTGAGAACCCAGGAATAGACACTATACTCAGAGCAAATGTGAGTTACATCCAACACACAAGCACTGGGAGAAGAGAAATCTCTAACTCTCATCAGTCTAAGCATTCATATTGCAAGTGGCAATGTCTGCAGCAAATTTGTTAGTAGACCTTTTACTTTAACATTCAAATCGTGTTCACCACATTGTCTGCAAAATAATTACAAATACAGTACATTAATCTTTGACTTGTAAGCTGAACAAGAATTTCCTGAAAGTGTGACCTGGCATAGGGGACCTATACAATTATTTTTGCTACAAACATTTATGGTCTTCAACTTGGGGTTTGTTCATGCAAACCATACCCAACTTTCATAATATCAATTTGCCAATATATATGTTTCATTCCATGTATATTGCGAGTTATTTTTGTTATTTTAAAAGGGCAGTCGCTTATTAGCAAGCCGTTTATCACTGCTTTCGATTAATAAGAAAATAACGCGTACGAAACTCGATTAATCAAGCTTTACACAAGTTTTCAAGAATCTCCAAGTTTACGCGTTGCGTGGCATTAATGGCGGCTCGATAAGGGTCTCGAGTAGGTTAAAGATGAGTTATTGCTCAAGGTTTTGACAACTAAACAGGTCTTTCTGTTTGGCGTCTCCGCACAATGCTCTATAAATTTGGGCGAGTGAACAACCGCACAGACCTAAATCTTGGCGAGATCGTTTTTTCATCAATCATATTCGTTTTATTGAATGGCTACGATTTATATTTTTGATGGGGTGACACTGCAAATCAGCAATCGGACTCTACGCTAACAAAAACGTACAGTCATCTGGGTGCACAGCCAGCAGAAACTCACCTTTATAACCGTGACACTTCTTCAGTTGTTCCCTCTTTGTTTCCTTCGTAAGCCATTTTGAATTCTCATGCGGGTTACCGTAACACTCGTTCCAGACTCCTGTTGCCCGTTGCCGTGCCGTTGCCGTTGCCGTTGCCCGTTCCCGTTGCGTTGCCCGTTGCCGTTGCCGTGCCCGTTCCCGTTCTGGTTCCGTTCCCGTTCCGTCCCGTTCTTCATTCCCGGCATTAGTAACATCCGGGCAGAACCAAAAGATCGAGGTCGGTATAAAAGGTATCCGAAAGTATTAACAACCATGATATTTGGCGAGGTAGGCATTCGTTTTTTCTTCGAGATATCACCACATCATGATTTTGGCCTCTCAAGCTGTCTAAAATGGCCGAAATTTCGGTAACTTTAGGTGAGGCTAAAATATACTTCGTACATATTCCAGAAACTCTTATTTTCGTGCGATAATATTTGGCCCCTTATTAGTTGACTGAGATATATTTGAAGCTTTTCACTTTAATTCTACGGTTGTCACGAGGTGCCAAATATCATCGCCGATCGTTACGGAGCGTGACCCAAATTTTAGCCATTTTCAGCGAGTCGTTTTTCAAAAGCGGCAGTTTATTTCCACAAAAATACGTTTTTCTGATAGTCTTTTACACTGATATTTATATTCAGTCTAGTTACAATTGGTATCTACAAGCAAATCGGAGTAATTGGTCTCGCAAAGTCCAAAATAAATCATTTGACAGACATATTTCCCGCCAAATGTTTACCGAAAAATATCACCTTATTCCGACTTTCTGCGATTGTTATCCATGATTTGCTGAAAGATCTCCACAAAATAGTTAGGTGGACTGCAAAATAGAATATTTAAGCGTGACATCGGGATTAACTTATGCAAGCATTCCAAACTCGCCAAATTGCAGCGTGACGTTAAAAATAGAATTCTCGCGGAAAAATTTAGTCCCATTAAGGAAAGTCCATTCAATATGACAAGCGGAGAGGAATGAAGATTTTGAAACTCGAAGCTTGAAATTTTAGTAGCCCTCCTCGCTAGCGGTTCAATTTTTTAGGAGCCCCTCCGCCGCTTTGGTAGTAAAAATTTCAGAGCCCCTCTCCTAGCCCAACAATTTTTCAGCGTCCCCCTTCAGGTGTGTAAAAATTTTCGGAGCCCCCCCTCAATATCTTCAACCCCCTCCCCCCCCCCCTTGTCATATTAAATGAACTTTCCCTAACGGCACTAAATTTGGCGAGTTTGAAATGCTTGCATAAGTTAATGGTAGCAATTATGTTTTACTACCAGTTTGGAAATGATAGTAAACACAAGGTTGTCTCATAAAAGCGTAAATGCTTCAGGTTGCTGTTGCTTTATTGATAATTCAGATAAAAAATTATAAATTAACGCCTAATTGACTCACTGTTGGTTGACTGTGGGAGCCGCATATGAACAGGAAGCTTCTGTCAATTATTTGCAACATGTTATCACGTGGTGTTATCCAGGTGTTCTTGTGCTGCGACGTTCTTACTGAATTTGATCAAACCAGAAGAAAAGTTATTCGTGAGCAGAAGAGCGGAAAACTAGAGACTGAACGACTATATCACAAGACTTGAACAAAACGATGAATGGAACACAGCCATTGAGCTGTTACTTGAATCCTACAGCACAAAAAATCGGCCTTACCTTTGCTTTCTGCCTGATATTTGTTGTTTCGCTGGCTGGCAACACCGTCATCGCAATAATTGTTTACAAGACGAAAACCATGAGAAAACCCATCAACTTTTTAATAGTCAACATGGCCATGTCCGATCTGCTGTTTCCGATTTTCTCGATTCCTTGGGAGATTCAACGGCTCTACATAAACTCCTGGCTGATCGATGGTCCTCTTGGCCAGGCCTTATGTAAGCTGACTTACTTCTTACCGTTTGTCTCCCTGCTTGTCTCTATTCAGAGCCTGGTTCTGATTGCAGTGGATCGTTTTGGAGCTGTGGTATTTCCCCTCCGTTCTCCACTCATTAGTTCAAAGCTGTGCCCTTTCTTTATTCTCGCCACTTGGATCGTCGCGATGGCTGCCCACTGCCCATATCTCTTCGCCTTCAAACTTGTTGAATATTCAGGAGAGTTGGTGTGTGAGTGGCGTTGGAAAGAAGTCTTTGGAGAATCCTCATCGTATGACAATTACGGCCTGTCAATTGTGATTATATTCGATTTAATCCCGTTGGTGTTAATAGCCATACTTTACATTATCATCTATATCAAGCTCAAGTCACAGAAGATTCCAGACGAGCGATCGGCCAACGCTGGACAACAACGCCAACAAAGGGAACGAAATGTGTTAAAGATGGCCATTGCTATTGTGTTAGGGTTTGCAGTATGTTGGCTCCCCTACATTATCGTCTGGTTTCTCTTCAACTTTGCATCGGACTTAAGGTCTTGTGGCTTGATATACTTCTCGTCTGTTGCCTTTGTGATGGTTCGCACAAATTGTGCCGTGAATCCTTGCATCTGTTTGATTTTCAGTAGAAATTATCGTATAGGACTCAAGACTCTCTTCAGTTAAATTTTTTTCAACAGCGCAGTAATGATGATGATTCTTAGCAGTCGAGATAATCAAACGAGAGTATAAGAGTCCGACCTTAAACTTGTAAAAATAAGGTTAATTTAAAATTGCTTTGAATTGCATTTAATGTACCCTATAGCTTAACAGTAAAGAAACTTTGCAGAACAGTCTCAAACCTTTCTTGGAACTCTAAGTTTTCAATCATTTTGAAGTTATTATGAAAACTTCATTTGTAATTTTGTTATATTAGAAGTTATATCTTGTAAATAATATTTATTTATCTCACTACTGCTTTCTATTTGATTCCAAGGCTTTACAAGGGAACTTCACAAACGGTTTCTTAACCTTCTTTTGACAATGGCGTTGGCGTCATTTGTACTGAGTTATTTCGTAAACTCGACTTTTGAAATTTTCAATTATGACAATTGTTCGATCGATATCGAGCGTCATATAAACCGTGTAAATAGTGTTTATCTCTTTTCAGCTCGTGAGCGGGCGGAATTCAACAAATCCTGCAAGCTGATTGGTTCCTGGATCCACCCCTGCAGGATTTTTACGTCTCGTGGACGAAAAAAACAAACCCGGCCAATAGCGTCCTTGCAGGCCGCTCCTCCTCGAAGCGTGCTGGATCCTCCCGCGCTCGTTTTGACTTCCCTCCCCTTTTACGGCCTGTCACGCAGGCTACGCAGGTGGGAGGGTCCGGTGTGGGTACAAAGTGCCAGCACTGATGTCAAACGTAACTTGATTCCATCTATAGCGGTCAAACTTTCTGACTTTTCATAAAACTATTCATGGAGCATTTTGGTGTTTCAATTATTTGGTTACGTCATTTTTTGCGGCAAGCAAGCATGTTTTTAAAGGGTCTTAGAAGTTATGTTTCTTTTGGGCCTCCGCCACCGAAACAAAGCAAATGCGTGCAGAATTCAGCCAGCTACAGAGGCTGATACCAACCAGGTGTAAGACTGTATTATCAATGCAATTTCGCAGCCTCTTGAATTAAGGCTGTTGAATTGAAAGGAGAGTGTGATGTTAATTAAAATGACAAGAGTTTACACGGTTGGTTTTAACAAAACGAAAAAGAAACATTTTCCATAAGAGGTGCACGTAATGGGTTAAAATGAAACAAAATCATAAAGAAAATATATTCAGTACTTTATTGTCTTTGAACTGTATTGAAAATGCAGGCAGAGAAAGTTTACAACAAAAGCTAGAACAGTAGAGTAAATAATGCTTTTCGATTAAACTTCTAAAATTTAGCTGAGAGTGGCTTTACTCATCATTTTCTAAAAATCCAAAACTTAAGACCCACCAAAGTTATTCATCAAGCATGAGAGAGGGTAACTTTATATCTGTTAACAACTTTTCAGCTCAATATCTTGCTTCCTATAAAAACAGGCACATTTTAAATTTCAGAGTTGAAGCGGTCCGTGTTATAAAGCTACGAACGTGTTTGTCGAAAAATACTTATCTTCCGACTTTGAGAATTTTTCGAAGTTTAAGTATTAGGAAAAGTGCTTATTTAAATGTTTGCTTGATCATTTCAGATAATCAGTGGCCTAGATAGCCAAAGTTCTAGATGTACGCAATTTTGCGACCGCCATGTTGGTGTCCCTTGGAGGCACACCAACATGGCGGCTCCGTCATTGTCCGTAAATTTGTGTAAAATATTTCGACAAATATTTGAAGTTTTAAAGGAAGACGTACAGACCTAAAACTTGGAGAAGTGTCTTATTTATTCATCTCCTACGCATTAAAATTTCTTGACTTAATACACTGAATGGTTTCAGTTGGAATGTTTTATCAAATGTTACCCCAAAAGGCGGTGAAGTTTGTGTT
>JAHPZR010009399.1:0-12775 GCA_019787425.1 Platygyra sinensis | reverse complement strand
AAAACATAAAATTGTATTGTATTTACAGATGTTTCAACGCACAAAATTATATCTATCCTTTTCAAAATCTCAGCCTCGGCTTTATTCTTAAAATATTCTTAAAATTTCGCTTATTTCAGCCTCGATATTCTTATAAAATGTATTCTTATAGAAAAAAAAAAAAAGAGTGTAACCAAATTGTTTCTTTTTACCCTGATTTCAAAAGCCTCTCTGTGAGGAGTGTTTCGTGTTTTCTTTCTAAAATGTCTTGCAAGAGTTGCTCTAAACTTTTTCATCGTGATCACTAAAAGCCAAGTCGTGAGTACGGTTACTTGGCACATATGAAAATTGCCCTAATCGTGTTTATGCTGAAATTCTATATGTAACGCGAAAATTGGTGCTGTGAAATTTTCAACAAAATATTACTGTCTTGAAGTAATCTGAAATCATTGGTGTCCTTTTATAACTAACATCGGGTCCGCTTTAACAGTCGACAGCTCGGAGAAGATGCAAGCACACAATGAACAATTACACATTTTAACAACGCTTTTACCGGTCGGTAAAACGCACTTAATGAAACATGACCCGCCTTGAGAGCAAAGTCGCTTTCGTTCTCAGTCAGGCAATCCATTAGATAAATAATAGTACAATACTGAATGCTCAATTCATGAAGGAACGTTCCCTTATGTTGGCAGTTAGCACAAAGTACACTATTCTGTATTTTAGCTACTAATCTGGTGAAATATCTTAGCATCTCCTAGATTGGCCCATAGATTTGTTAGCCCCATTCATGGCAAACAAGTTCGGCGCAAAAGTTTCGTATATTCACGCATAGTGTAGCTGTACCTAGTGGTCGAACTTTGAGAAAGAGTTTTCCTATATGTATATATATCTCGATACACTGTCAGGTAAATTTCCTGGCAGCATGCACTAGAGTACACTGCTTGTTACGATTTAGCTCTGATCTTGGCGCGTTCCTTCAGCGCATAACAAACCTCACCCAGGGTGGGGGGGCTAAAAAAATCTCGCATTCATCATATCCACTTGAAATTAATTATAGCGTGTCTTCATAGCGATGAGGTGATAAATTCAAGGACAATTTCAATGACCGTTTATGTAGATTATATAGGACAAAAACACTGCTACATGAAATTCGTGTTTAAAAGATCTCAAACACTAGAAATACCACTGTAGAATAACGAGCCTTACACTACAAAAAAATGTCAAGAAAGTCAATGGTTGAAGTTACATTTTTATCCAAATTAGTGTTTGAAAATTGTCATTCAGTTAAGGGCTTAAGTAGGAGGTGCACAACATTGCTGCCACTCAGTGCCTAATGGCTTTCCTTAATTAAGTTTTCCTAGATATTAAAACGTACTTTCTTTGAAGGAGCCACGTTGAGCCGTTAACGGGCTTAAAAAATATACTGAGAAACTCAAACGTAGCAAAATAACGCTGATCTGTCGTAGTTCACTCCGTCACTGATTCGCCGAACTGATGGCAAATAATTCGCGGTGGCTAAGTTCTAAGCTAGACTCAAACCATCAAAACATTTAATGGAACATACGGAACATCTCGTCAGATGCTGATCGGCTGTCATTGTATCGTATCGACATATTGACTGAACTTGATGTGTTTCGTAATATGAGAAAACTTTCAGTCTCTATTCTGAACTTGAGTGGAACTGTATAAGAACGAAATCCGTTAGAAGATGGTCAGTGTTGATTTTTCTGCTGAAATCAATTGTCAAAGGCATGCTTGATGGAAAGAAAGATTCTCAAATTTACTTGGATATCAAAACTCCACTTTTATAAAAGCACTGAAAAACCTACCTGGCGACTCAACAGGAGATTAATGTTGAGTTGAAATGCTGTGTTCGACCAGGCCATGAAAGAAAGTTTTTTATTCTAATTTCAAATAAGACGACATTCTTTGGCTACAAAATTTAAGCCCAAGGAATACGTTATTTTTGCTTGAATGAAATGTGCGACCGGAATAGCCCTCGACTGTTTAGCGGTAGATAAACAGAGTTAAAAGTAAACAAACTTGTCTGTTTGAAATCTGCAGTGACGTGATACATTTACATTTGCTTGCTGTTTAAAATAAATTATGAAACTTGACTTCTATAGAAAAGAATGTCTGCATACTAAGCAGGATCGTTAACATCACCGTTTTAGTTTTGCTGAGGAAAGAGGAATTTGCACCAGCGTTTTCTAGCCATGAGATTTGACATAGATCTTTCCAAACTTCTCAGTTTAAATCATGCATATGAATGAACTCATTGTCTGGTCGAAAATGAAAGTAAGTTTATTTTCATTCAACTCCAGGTTGAATTGCCCTACTGGACTTACAAGGGAATTATCAGTGTCTTATTGAAACGAGGTTCATACGAAAGGTGGTGGTGATTATTCTGTTTTGTTGACAATAGCTTTTAAATTTTGTTACAAGAGAAAGCGCTTGAATACAAATATTGATCCGTGCCAAGTCTAAGTTATAGTAACATTTGATACTCAGTCCACGTGATTTCTTATGAAGGAAACGCATTGAGAATTTGAAACTGAAAGAAAATTTAGATCAAAGTGCAATGAGCTCCTACAAACATTGAACACTGTGTCCAGTAGGCCTAAAAGATGTCTGCTTGACGCATTGAATATAATGCTATTGTGAAACTATTCAAAGTCGCATCATGACATTACGAAGCTAACCGTGAAGTTACCTTTGTGTCTTTATCTATTGTAATGACTAGTACTAGATATATCCGAACACCAAGGCGGCTACTTATTCTATTACAACCTAACGCAACCTAAGTGTCTGCAGGCAATATTGAACAAAGAAAGTAACTGTGATTTTCAATTAACACATAGAGACACGTTACTATGGAATTCAGCTTCGGCTCTCTTTTACATTGAATTTCGCCGAGGCGTGAAATATCTATATAGAACAGTTTCTTGTCATGTTGAATTCAACAAATGAGTTAACTTCAGTTTATGTCTAATAAAGTATGGCTTAGTCTTATTTCGCCGCTCGTAAAGATATGAAATGTCCAAGGATAAAGACAGTTCCCTAAAAAAAATGAAAACAATTAAGCCTCTGTCAACTAATTAATTGGACGGAACAAATAGCTTAATGTTGGCATGAGATAATATCGACTGGATGCCATAATGTCATTATATTTGAAACACTGGCAGATTGATTTTTGTGTAGAAGCGCTTTGGCTCATCACAAATACTTTTGACAAGAGAAGAAAGGTAACATTATAATCTTCGCAATTCGTTTCAACTTCGGTCAAGTAAAGTAGTAGTTTAGTAACGAAACGATCGATTGAAAACTCTGTCATGATCAGAACCTCGCGCAAGGAATGGCTATCTTCTGAAACGCAGGCCAAACATTTAACAACGAAACCCAAGAATTAGAAGAAAAGAAATAACAACAAAACTTCTTCATTATTCCTCAACTTAATTCGAAAAAACAGTACTTCAATTAGCGTAATTAACTCCTAAACTTGGATCTTTATAGCTCACTGATTTAGGATATTTCATCAGTACATTAACCTGAAAAACGACGAAGCTGTTAGGCAATCATAAGAGGAATTTTTTCACTGTATTAACTAACATATACTTCAGGGGCGGATCTAGGGGCAGGGTGCAGGGGGTGCGCAGCCCCCTCCCCCTCCCCCCCCCGAGTTTACCTCACCGGTCAGTGACGTCATTCCTTAGAGATGCACCCAGTCCTAAGAAAAATCCTGGATCCGCCCCTGTACTTGGGCATTTCTAATCCATACACCGGGCGAGTTTTAAATCAGATTTTCAAAGCTAATTTAGAATTTTTGCAGAGCCTTAATCTTTGCAACAGGGCGAATTGTAGACCAACTGTTCAATTAAGGCTAACCAACCTAATTAATCTCTTTTTAACTTTTACATCGGGCTATTTTCTAACTAAACCTTTATATTTAAACAACTCCAGCATCCATACATTTACTTGCATTCTTCGCTAACTACGGGCATTTTACCGACTAAACAGGTGACGATCTTCTAGTTGGATTGATAGCTCAGTTGGTAGAGCACTGCACCGGTATCAAAGAGGTCGTGGGTTCGAATCCCAGTCAAGCCTTATTTTTTTTCAGGCTTTCATTTCACAAGTGATTAAGTTGTATATACAACTGCGATGATTAATTCTGTCTTGAAATACAGCCTCGCTTAGCTGAAGCTGTTCGAACTCATGCTGAGCCTTTACCTTATTCAGTTTCTTAAAGCTTTTATTTTAACGTTCATTATTATTATTATTGTTATTATTATTATTATTATTATTATTATTATTATTATTATTATTATTATTATTATTGTTGTTGTTGTTCTTATTATTATTATTATTATTATTATTCTTGTTGTTGTTGTTCTTATTATTATTATTATTATTATTATTATTATTATTATTTCGCATGTTCTAATGTTCGTAGTGTAAATCAGTTCTTCGGGAACCTTTATTAAGAACGTTGGTGTTAATTTCACTCAAAGCCTTTTCTTTGATCTAAGTTCAGTTGTTATTTTTGGTCACTTCTCGTCGTTCACGTGCAAAGTCACGCGGACTCGAGAGTTTCACGTTATCGGATTCAAAGTCCCCTTGCGCTCTATATCTCTAAATGTAAATATTTGATTTCTGTTTCTCCTGTTTTTGGTTTTTTTTTTCTTTTCTTTTTTTTTGTTGTTTGCTTTGCTTTGTTTTGAGTCAAGATGCATCGTTAGTGATTGGCAGATTATCGATTACCAGTAGAACCTGTTTCAATTGTCAATCGTCAATTGCTTTGCTGCTTTGAATATAACCTAGAATTTGTTCGCCGCAAAATTAAAATCAGTTGAGTAAGTCAGTAACAGAGTGGACTACGACAGCTCAGCGTAATTGTTGTGTTCTCGAGTGACTTTTTGAAGCCCGTTTACACCTCAGCATGGCTCTTTCAAAACAAGTAAGTAGATAGAAAATAAGACTACAGATAATTTTTTAGTATTACTAAGGAGCACTGCCGGGAACTCTGATCTGTAACAACATTGAAATATAGCTTCTGAATACGTCCTTTATACGCCGATGTTCGGACACTTAACTTTTACAAAAGAGTCAACCGTTGTCTTAACATTTTATTAACTTTAATCCTCGCTTGTTCTGCAGTCATGGTTGCTCTTGTGATTTCATATTGTTAATTAAACCAGAAATTTATCAGTGGCGTTGTTCTAAATTGTCCACTGGTAATGTAACGTTTAATAATTATCGTGTCACCTCTGTGAAAACTCGCAAACATTTTGGGGTGTCTTCTGACACGACAAAGCTTAAAAGTGAGCCTTTCTCATAGTTACGTGACCGAATAGTTCGTAATGCAGTCGCCTCCGGATCGAGAGGTTTGTTGATGCCCTGTCCGTGTTCATGGGCAACAATCTTTACTCTAACAGTACATCTCCCCAGCCAAGTGTATAAATGGCTACCAACAACTATAGTTTAATACTATACGTAACCCTTCGATGGGTTAGCTTCATATCTAGGGGAATTGGAATATTCTTAGTCTTTTCATGCTACTGAAACCCGGCAAAAGTGCCGACCTGATGGGATACTTGGCTCGCATGCAGACTTTACCTATGCATAGAATAAAATACGGTGAATTTTAAACAGTGTCTTCACATTCCCCCATGTTACTGCAGGTATTCCTTTTCTTTATCGCAGTCAATAAATAACAGTGATTAAACCCATGTGATTGCATTATGGTAATTTTTCCTTGTAGGCTTTAAAACACGTCGTTCGAATCATTGAATTTGTTAAGTACACTAGTTGGATAATTTAGAAAAGGAAAGAGAACTATTATTTATAGTTTTGAAATTACGTTCGCCTCAACTAAGGTGTAGAATGTACTCCAACCGGTCTGGTAAGTTAAACCATTTCCAATGAGTTTCCTTATATCCAGTAAGTCAGCGAACTAATCGAATGCGGCTTGCAATTTGAATTCAACTAAAATTCCGTTAGCTCTACTCAAGTTTTCCTAGCGAGCTTCACAAAATCTCTGAATGTTCCTCTTTCAAACATCGTCGACAGCGTTTGGTCACTTGTAGCACTAAAAACATGAAGAATGGAAAATTACTTACCCATTGTAACCGACAAAAATAGAGCTATTTTGGTCACGAAGTCAAGTGGACGCTTCTAATGGACTTCCCTGTAGGTCAAATTGAAAACAGAAAGATAACTGACAGTTAAAGCACGTTATCGTGGACTTTGGTCAGAATATGCGTGTCCATTTTTCAAGAAATGACAAAGGTTGATCTGTTACATAATGTGACCACAATTTCATTCGTGGATGTTCTTGTTGTGACTGTCTAACAATTGAGTAAAGCGTACAAGCCACTGAAAAGTGAGTTGTCATGAAAAAAATCTTAAAAAGGATTTCGTCATCAAATTAAATAGAAGAAGAAATAAAGCGGGTACAGTTAATGCCGACAGGAAATCAAGCGCCCACTGGATTTCAGAATGTTATTATAACTTTAAAGCAGCCGGATCAATCTTTGATTAGTCACCAAATGTAATTACTATTGATAAAGATGACATAATTTTGTTCAGAATTCATTCCAACGGTATTTCAGTAAATTACTGATTCCCTTTTCCAGTCGAATTGCGCAAGCCATCTTGGAATTGATTGCTCTTGAAAATATCTTGCTTTAGCGACAGCACATACATGACTACTGATGGAACACGTTAAAGGATAATCGATACGAAATCTCTGATGACAATAAAGACAATTTTTTTCCTGGGCAAACAGAGAAAGCCTTCATTCTCTCTCAGTTACCGGCCTAAAAACACGGAAAACGCTCGTTCACTTGTCATTCATAGAAGGTTTGACTGCACGTATCAAACTAACAGGTTGTGGTCTACTGAACTGTGATGTTTGCTGCAAAAACATGAATAACGACGATACCTTTATGCATTCTAATTACTCGAGGAATTAGCAAGTTCTGTTGTATTGTCTAATGCTAACGTGAACGTAAATGTTAGCATCGCGTCTTAATCTAGAAACCAGACCGTGGACCGATTTTTATCATTCTATATTATATTAGGTATATTCATTAGTTTTTTTTTTTAAGCTGACGAATTTCACCGTGCTTAAATAAGGGTTTTCTATCTATATCTATCTAGTAAGTTTCAAAGTTGTCTTCATCAGATATCACCGACAGGAGGCCACCAAAAATATTTCACCAAATTATGCAACATCCTGTGGTTAAGTTGGTTGATTTTACAGTATTGTGATGTGGGTGAACCTGTCAATAATCTCTAGATCTAGAGGATGTGCTCGTATTTCCCTTCATTTCTTTTATTTGCTATGATTTGTATAAGGTCTACCAGTCATTAGCAGCTAAGCACCATCATTTAAGTATTCTTGGTTGGACCACTCTAAATGGAGGAGTGCTTGACTCTATCCTAAGCCATTTTTCAGGACTTTGTCAAGGTAGAACTTTCGTGGGTTATATCGAATTGAATTTTATTAGTCTACGTGGCAAAAAACGAGACGAACAAACTGAGAAATCAAAATAATCAGGAAATTTAATTTTTCAATACACACAAGGAACCTGATCGCACGCGTGCTCGGTGAACATGTGATGTTACCACTTTTTTTTTGTTTTTGTTTTTGATCAAAGCAACATTCATATGACACGTGATAGCCGGAAATTGTGGTTATATCTCAAACTGTTAGTTATGCTTAAGTTGCTATCCTCGTTCAAAGTCTAATACTCAGGGTTGGAGAATATTCTCGATAATTTGACAGTTTAATTACCAAGGCAAAGTTGAGATCAACGACTAACGCATTTTCTCGATGAAACCATCTCCTTAGTCTAACATCTTGAAGCCCGCTTTTCAACATCAATTAGAACAGTAATTTATCAGTGGCGTTGCTCTTCATCAGTAATTATGTTAGTCTACAGCTGAAGTCATTTTTAATGACTATCGGTTAACTGAAGAGACACTTGGGCAAAAAGGCGGTAGGGCGTCTTGTCAATTGGTTCTTGCAACTACAACCGCTCACAACCTAACGAATTCAAGCACAAGTGCATTATCCACTAACGTTTGTGGCAATGCAATTATTGAACCTATTATATTGGGCTAGCGACCTCCCATATTGTACTGTACAAACATTTCTGCGAGCTATTCAGTGTTAAAGGATGGACGCTTTGAGGCAGTCAGTCTTTTTGTCTGAACAATAATTTCACGGTTCGCCTCCTTCCCTTTCTCACGCTACTTAATGACGTCGGTCTATATTACTCCAATTATAATACGAGGCAAGCAACCGGGCTGAAACGATATAGGGACGAATTTTGTCTTCTCGATCGTGAAAAGGGAAGTTTCAGTTCAGTGACCTAGATGAAAACTGATTGAGGCGAACTGCGAGCGACATGGGAGAAAGACAATATAAATAAAGGCTACTCGCAGAGAGGCCTTTTGAAAGAGAGTGATTTAAATTCAATTTCATTTTAAATTATTCACCTGCCTTTTTTTATCTTAGCTAAATACCTTGAAGAGCTTCACTGAGACACACTCTGATTTAGTTTCTGCAAGAATTTCACATCATAAAGCGTAGTTCAACAATGGCGCGAGCAAAAAGCGTAGTTCAGTGATGGCGCGAGCAAGGAGAATTTACATTTTGATGATCAAAGTTAACAAGTTGTTTTCCTTTTTCTTGTGCCGGTGTTTTCTAAAAGAAATAGAAAGCATGTTCTCCGTGTTCCTTTCGAGTTATAGAAACACACGTGAAAGTTTGGGAGAACTCGATAAAGCTGTGGAACAACTCGCCTGCAGCTCGTGTTCCCACAGTATTTCTTGTTCTCTTAAACTTCCACTCGTGTTTCTATAACTTGGTAGAAACACGGCACATGTTTTCTATTTCTTAAATACCAATCAGTGTAAACGGCGTCCTTTATTCTTAACCAATTGATACTTTCATGGTTTACTATTGTTTCTTGGGTGTTTTTCTATATCACTGAACTTTAATTTTCTGGTTTCCTTCAATTTAACGATAATTTTGTACGTGACCAAAACAACTCTGTGGCTGGGCTCCTTTAAGATTCAAGATAAAACGAAAACACGTGATTGCGCACGTGGAACATGTCAAAAATTGCAACATCATGTCGTTTTCTCTTATGTAACACAATTATGACAAAGGTGATTATCGTACGCAGAATCAACTAGAGCTTATTTAAAAGGTGCACAGTTGGAAACGGCTCTAAAATGCATGTGTTTATAACTGAATGTCATCAAAAGTTTCAAAAACTAAGGCCAAGAGATTTTAAAGATCTTTAACTCAATGGCTAATCGTCGATTTTTGGGTTTTCGACCAAAACGCCTGAATGTGTAGTTATAATCCGGGGGTACTCTCCGAGAGATTAGGTAGAGGTGTTAGGCCCAAAACCCGTACCCTATATGAGATGAAATCTCCGATTTTTCCTACCCTTTTTCAGGCGTAACCAAACTTTCAATACCCTATTGAAGACCTGACCCTTGAATCAATACCTTGTTTCTATCAACCCTGCCCTATAACTTGTTCCAAACTTCAGGCCGATGTTGAAGGCACCGTGAATTGGTGGTGATGGTCCCACCGATAATAATGAAAAGTAGCTTGTTCTGAAAACATATCCAATTCAAGACTAGAGCGCAAAAACCATTCCCTATTTGAGGCCAAAATTGTCAAAAGAGATACCCTATTTCTGACCAAAACGCCTAATATAAAAATAAAACACACGTAAGAGAGTACTCCCCCGAGCCAAATCAACACACACGGCAAAATAGTATAACGCTGCTGATTGGAAGAAGAATGATCATGTCATTCCCGTCCAACTGGTTTTCATCTGTCAATCATCCATTGTTTTCCTGGCTTGGATCGACTTTAGAATTCCTTCCTCGCAAAATTACAACCATTTGAGGTTTGTCAGTTAGAGAGTTAACTACGACAGCTCAAAGAGAGTCTTATTCGAATAACGTTTCTAAAAAAGGATTTTTGCCCAGCATGGCTCTTTCAAAACAGGTACGTTTGCATGCAATCAATTGGAATTGCAAAGGCTGTCGTAACATTATCCAGCGTGGAATGATAGTACCGAAAGAAAACTTTTGTACCCTAAATCCAGTGTTAAGAATACTAGATAATATTCACCTTGAGAACCGAGTGCTTATTCGACTTGTAATGAAAGGAAATATGTGCAGCATTTATTTCTGGCCTTTTGATGTTATTAATGAAATCAAATTAAACCATCTTTGTAGTGTTGTTCCAGAGCTCACTGACACTGCAACTTATTGAAGTAGCTTTTTGTTTTCCTTTAACAGACTTTTGAAGCAGCTTTAACCATTAGCAAATAGCCCAATTTAAAAGCATAGCTTTGCCTTTGACTACAGAGTAAGAGACACGTGTCAGAGACATTTCGCCAACGTTTCTTCTGAATCAGAAATTGACTTGGTAATGTGCTCGATTGCATAATAGTTCCAAGTCGCGGTTCTGATCGTAGTTTGTGTCCGCACTTTACCGACGATTTTATCAAAACTGAACTGGCTTATCTATCCAGCGTTTTAGTAAATATTTAGTTCTCATTAACCAAACAGGAGGTCTGTAGGAGAGAATCCTGGCCGAGGACGTGAGTACAGGCCGAGCGCAGTGAGATCTGTACACAGTCACGCTCAAGATTAAGATTCTCCCGTGTAGAACGAGCAAGCTCGATTAACAAGGTGGCCAAACATCGAGAAAACTTCATTCGCGTAAAGTCGCTTAATGTACACGCTTCGTAGTCGCTGCCAATTGGCAAGGAAAATTTGATCAGAATAAGGTCGAATTCACTCAGTGACAAACATATTTTCAATTCTCTAACTTCTCTTGCTGACTTACACTGAACTTCTGTTAAGTCGCTTTTAGTCTTGTATCAAGTACTTTTTACTTCTGGAGTTGCAAAAACTTTTCAACTTCTGTTATTCAGCTAATGTTTTAATTTGATGGCCTGACTTGACTTCCAACATTCCATGTTGGGCTCTTTCATTTAGTATTTTTAGCAAAAATAAGTCAAATAATATTTGATTTTTGATGGCAACTGTACCATCTAACGGGGAAAACGGTAGAGCGATCTACATATCGGTCTATAGCTAGCTGGGAAAATCTAGATCCTGGTTAACATCGATTCAAGGCAATCATATTCGTATATTTAGTAGTCCCCTGTCCTTGTGGCACACATATCAAAAACAAGAAATTTCCTTGCCCACTCTAGACGCTACAAACTAATTTTAATTGTAGTATAAAGCAGTTCAGTTTAGTGACACACTTAGTAAACAGTGAAAAGGATGAAACCATTTGCTTTCAATAACAACAGCCAATTTAAAATTCCAAGGTGCTAAAAATGACTACATTGAAATGATTAATGGCCTGACAGACTAACTAATCGATTAATTGTCTTTTTTTCTGATTAGCACTATTAAAACAACTTTCAGAAATTCTGCATGGTTCCTTCTCAATGAAGTGTCTCTTATTAAACGGTAGCGGTTAAACCATCACGATTTTAGTATAGTTCTATTTTACTGCTTCGTACTATTTAAGAATATCGCCACTTTTCACTTCTGGTATTTTTAATCAGAGAATTTTGCGTGACTTTAGAGGATTGCCCTTCAACTCGGGGCCGTAGCAAACTAAGGCAGTTGTTTCAGTCATTTGTTCCGTTTTTGTGTTTTATAGTCATGATAAACACATTAAGAGTGTGTCCATGAGAAAACCAGGCAGAGCCAGGCAGGAGGTGATACAGCTCAAATCACCGATTTTGCTCAAACTTGACATAAATGTTGGGTTTGGTGAGTAAATGAATATGGCAAGAACTTAGGTTAAAATATTTTATTCTCTTCAAGTTAGGGGTACCTCCTCCAAAAATGGCCCTTTTTCACTAATTTATGCATAATTAATTAGCTGTCTTTGATTTAGCATTTCTACAACAAGAAAGGCCATGTGGAAATGAAATCCACTGGATCATGTTCTACTATTATTAGTCTCAAAGCACAGATATTCATTTAAACCAGACATTTTGATTTCTCTCCGTGGCTCCATCATAAGTAAGGTGCATATTTTGTAGTGTTGTAAATAGCCTTTAATTAATGGCAAATATCTGCACTGGGCAACAGCAAATACTCGTTATTCTAACATGGATAGTGTGAGTAATCACTAAAGTTCTCAAAAAAGCCATTAAAAGTGTGGGGACCTCAACAAATTTTTCTGTGGTCTAGGCATACTAGCTTTACGTAGGAATGCACGAATTTGTATATGAGCCATTTAATGAACATTGACTAAAACACGGAAGTTATTATTTCTGTGCTATACGCCTAACTCGAAAAAATCACACATAGAAATATCTACCTAAAGAATATTTTGCTATCCAAAATAAATACCCAGGATAAATTCGCTGAAAAGAAGCACTTGACACATTTCTGTCAAATATTTTCAGAGCTACTTCTCACGGTTATCGATAAAACGCGGCAGAAGAAGATTCAACCTATGCGTTCCCTCAACATAGGTTTCCAGGCGTAAATTAGAATGAAAACATGAAATAACTACTACATACAAGTCACTTAGATGCAATTTTTGTACTCTTGCTGATTCTTGGACCGCGAAATGTCCAGTTTTGTGTCATCTGTTTTCGTTGCTTCGACCCGAGGTTTAAAGAGAATAATCCTTTGCCTTCCCACTTTCGTCATCAGAGATGTCAACATTTTGTCGAAACAGCTACTCACAAGGCCGTTCTAAAATCCAGGAAGAGCT
>JAHPZR010009398.1:0-29984 GCA_019787425.1 Platygyra sinensis | reverse complement strand
CGTATTTTCGAGGAAAAGAGAGACTGCCCACAGTCTAATGATGAGTGACACAAAGATCCCTTGTATGAAGAAAAGTTTACTTACTGGAGTAGCCACAACAATTTCTGCTCCCTCTTGAAGTGCTTTGGACTGTTCATACTTGTTCCCGCCACCAAACACAGCTGCAGCATGGATGTTGTACACTTTTCCAAACCGCCGCGCTTCAACAAAAATCTGCTGGCAAAGTTCTCTTGTAGGGGCACAGATGAGTGCAATGGGCCCATCATCAGGCTCAAGTTCAGGTTGATCCATGATATGAACCAGCGCTGGCCACAAGAAAGCTGCTGTCTTGCCAGAACCTGTTTTAGCAATGCCGATGATATCTCGACCACTGAGTGCAATAGGGATAGCCTGAAAAGACAGTAAGGTTCTCATTAATTTAAGGAGTAGATGGCTAGTCCATGAGGTAGACAGCTGATACCGATTTGAATGCCAGAGGCACAGGCCTTCAAGGAGGTCTGGAGGCACACTCCCCAAGAAGAGGTTCTGAAATGCTATTTTATACATTCTATTTGAGACATTACCAACAATTTTGGGAAAGGTCAAAGTACCAACAACATCAAGGGTTACCAAGACTTCTTTTTCAATTTTTTTCATACAGCGCTAACATAACTGAAAACACAAACCACACCCTGATCCAGTGTTCCCCTCTCTAGCTACTACCTTGACTGTCCAGAGACAAGGACTGATGAGGTTCAGTTGCCTTCCAAAAAGCCTGTGTTTTTGCCTACATTGTTCTTTATAACTTACACACATCATATTTCTAGAAAAGTAATCGAAGTAGCCATTGTTTTTGAAGCTGGCAGCCATCACTTAATGAGAACCCTGAGAGAAGATGGCAAGTAATTTGGGCACATAAAAAGGTAGGTTTCTTTCATGTATTGTGATTATCGATGAATGAAGGGAACAAAATTTTGAAACATCAAATTTTGTCTGAATAATAAACATTTCTTTGCGTGAAATTTGAAGTCATACAGTCTTCTTTAAACTAGACTGATTGCTTAGCTTGAAATACCTTTTGCGAGGAGCAGTTCATGCAGTTGTAACTACCACTTGTCATCAGGTTGTAAGTAATACAACGGAAGCAACTGTTACAGTGTGGGAGGTGCAGTGGCCTGATGGTTAGTGCACTCGTCTCCGGATCGAGAGGTCCAGGTTCGAGCCTTAGCCAGAGACATTGTGTTGTGTTCTTGGGCAAGACACTTTACTCTCACAGTGCCCGTCTCCACCCAGGTGTATAAATGGGTACTGGCGAATTTAATGCTAAGGGGTAACCCTGCGCTGGCCTAACATCCCATCCAGGGGGGAGTAGAAATACTTCCAGTCGCTTCATGCTAAGGAAACGGGATAAGCTCCGGCCTGATGGGCCACTTGGCTCGTATGCAGACTTTACCTAACTGTTACAGTAGTTATCGTAAGAAATCATATTTGTAGGATGTAATTTGTAGCACAAACATGTGATACAATCAACCCTTGCCTAGCAGACAACCAGCTATTAGAACACCCAGGCTGCTATAACAGAAAGAAATTACAATATTAAATTCCTGGCGAAACGGCAAAGAAATGTATGGAGACAACTTCTGGCTGCTACTAAGGATTCCCACTGTTACCGAATTCCAGACACTATGTACTCCCAAAGTAACAGTGTTCTTCTCTCCAAAGTTAATTCATACCTGACACTGGATAGGAGTTGGTTGAGTGAATTCTGACTTCCTGATTGCACCCATAAGCTGTTCGTCAAAACTAAAATGTGCAAAGCTAATGGATGGCCTTGTAGGCAGAGCTCCTGAAACCTGTAAGGCAATTACACAATATTTATCAGTATATAGCTTGAATATTGTGTCCATATGATGAAGAAGTCTTGGTCGAAGTACGAATTATGAGGAAAAGCCCAAAGAAAATATGCGACCTAATTGGTTAAAAATTAATGTATTTCTATACCTTGATTTAAACACAGAAGAGGTTTTGTTGTCTTTTTGTTTTCACTATTTTCTCTGGCTGTTTTCTAAAAAGGAGACCAGTAGTTCTAAAATGTTTTCTTTGTGTTTGATTGAGTTATAGAGACACTTGTGACAGTTTGAGAAGACTGGAAAAAGCTGTGGAAAGACTTGCTTATCAGCTCATGTTCCCTTAGCATTTCTTGTTGTCATTCTCCCAAGCTTTCACTCATGTTTCTATCAAACAAAATTATTAGATTATGAGCTTGAGATTTCTATCGTGTGATAGTCTGTGCCCTTGTCAACTATCACATAATTATGTAAATCAAGAGCAAATAATCTAATTGTTTCAGTATAAATCTACTAGTCGTTCAAAATTTATCTAAATTCTCTTCAGACACTTCGAAAATGCCAAGAAGTGGCCGTCATTTTGTCAACAAGGGCACACTGCTACACTACTCACTATCTCTCACAGAATAAACAGTGAGTAGCCTGGCCAATCAGAGAACAGCATTCATGATAGAGCTCTAGTAGATTTATACTAAAACATGATAGGAACACAGAAAATTCTTCTATCTCTTATGGGGAACCTTCTGAAGTTACATGCATCACCTGAACTGTAATCCACACAGAATTTTAAAATCATTCATTATTGCATTTTGCGATAATTATTCTGGGGTAGATAGAAATCCTCTGTTGTTACATGTAAATAAAGGAATACAGATTTTATAAGTTACTAGTATGTGATTCATGTACAGTAGGTATTTTAGGCAAGGCTTGTCCATCATAGGGTTACATGTATCCCTAGTATTAAATTCAGCAGTACGCATTATACACGTGCATGGAGAGAGGCACTGAGAGAGTTAACTGAAAAGCAGGTGTAAAAGAACACTTCTCGCATGTCTTAGCAAATTCTTCACCGTGCATATCACTCATACATGTATGTATGTATACCTTCATTCCTAATTTTCTCCTCAAGTCCTGCACCTCACGTTCTGTAAGCTTGGCTATTTCCTCATGTTCAATGTAAAAGTTTTTCTCAAATATTGGGTAGTCAATCTGAAATGAGACAAAACGCACTACCTAAGAATTGCCACCAAAATATAACTTTTGAAAAGGAACTACAGTAATATTTAATAAGTAATTTAATTGGGAATTGCAATTTGCCCATAGAATGATTAGCTATCGAGCAAGGTATTTAGCATGGAATAACAAAAATACAGAAATGCAGTTCACAGTCCTGAAAAATAACTTTTCTGTTTTGCCAAACTTTGAAATTAAACTTGATTAGAAAACAGTCCTAACAAAGCACACACACTGATTGGTTAAAAATCGTGTTTGTACAACTTGATGGAGACACAGAACTAGCGCGCGCTGTTGACGTAGTGATGGCGCGAACAAAGAGCATTTACATTTTGATATCCAAAGTTAACAAGTTGTTTTCCTTTTTCTCGTCGTGGTGTTTTCTAAAAGAAATAGAAAACATGTACTTCGTGTTTCTATCGAGTTATACAAACACTCGTGAAAGTTTGGGAGAACTCAAAAAAGCTGTGGAAACACTCGCCTGTGGCTCATGTTGCCACAGCATTTCTCATTCTCCCAAACTTCCACTCGTGTTTGTATAACTCGATAGAAACACGGTACATGTTTTCTATTTCTTAACTATGAATTTGAAATTGACTTTACAGTAAGGACACTCGAACCGTGAACACTTGACATTTTTCTGTACATTTTTTTTTTGACAATTAAGAAATAATGGCTCTGCTTACGATGTATAGTGTTACATGTTTCGCATTTTGTAAGTGTAAAAACATTAAATACTCTTATCAAAAGGTCGAGCCCGCATTCTATAGTCTTTAAAAAAATGTACAAACAAATATCAAGTGTTCACGGTTCGAGTGTCCTCACTGTAAAGCATGCATTATTTATGCTAACATAAGACTTGGATTTAAAACTAGTACACGATTCCAGTAATATTGTTTAGACTTGACAATTCCACATTATACAGTATTTCACATTTAATTTAAAAAAGTTAAAGTTTTTGTATCGATACTAGTTTTCCCATAAACTACAAATTAGATATTCATTCCATTTACTAAGCAGGCACAAAATGAAAAATACCTCTGAGTGATCCACTGCTGGAAGAGGCACAATGATCTGTAGACAAAAAAAACAAATTTATCCATAGAGTAAATAGCAATAACATTGTCTTTAATTGACCACCATGTGCTTAAGTTTTTGAAATACCATAGACCTCTGAAAGTAATGCCCCCCCCTGAAAATAATGAAAGTAGCATTTACTTTTTACCTTTCTATTGAGCCCCAAAAGTAACAGCCCTCCTCCCCATCCCCCCCTCCGAAAGTAGCGGCCTACCACAAAGTGGTGACCCTTTGACAAAGTTACTAGAAGAAAAAAGTCTCCATTCTCAAGCATGAGTCATACAGATGAACAATTTTACTGCCTGCATATGACTGTTACTGTACTTGTAATCATTTTTAACCAACTGAAAGTAACGGCTTCCCAAAAGTGGCAGCGCCTTTTGCCTGCTAAATCCAAAAGTAACAGCCCCCATAACTTTTGGAATTCTGAGGTACAGATGTAAAAACATACAGTTACTAAGTCAAAAGGGAAAAAATGCTAAGTACAAAGTTAATAGTTTGTTTCTTTGTCAAAGCTGTCCAGAAGCCGATTACGAAACAAAGGGTAAAATTCAATATAAATTTAAAACTCAGAATTTGGACATTTCACGTTGCTGTTTTACAGATGAAAGGTGAAGAAATGTAACAAGAATTATTATGGTCATGCATGGCCATTGTATTTCTCATTAAACCTTTTGTTTAATCACATTCCCATTGCCCTTGTCATTGTGATTTTCTCCAACTCCCTATTATTATAGCATATAACTTAATACCTTTGATTTCTCTGGAGCAATGGGATTGCCGTCACTGTCATACTCAATTTCTTCCTCGTCATCAGGATAAGCAACTACAGGGGCATTCTTGACATAGTTGAAATACGACTCATGATCATCTTCATCCTCAATGTCGTCTCTTCTGATCCTGGTGTATTTTGTATATTATCAGCACTTGTAATTAAAAAAGACTAAACAAAAAAACTACTTTTTAACAACAAGTACATGTACTGATAATTTCTTAGTGGTTTTGATTCAAAAGAGTTCAAATAAAAATACATTATTCAGGATGCAAAGAACTTCCAGCTTGCCTTCTGGCCCAGTTAAAGATGTTGAACAAGTGAATACAATGTAAACTACTGAATTTTCAGTAATTGTGTTATCCAATAAAGTTATTATTATAGTTATCATATAATATAATTTAGGCCTTTCTCACTGATCTGAGTTTATTAAGTTGCAAACATCTAAAAGTGAAAAATTACTACCTGGCTGATGTACAGAGTATTGTTCAAATTTAAGCACCATTAATTTTATGCAAAGGGTCTATGGGAGTGGCAATATCCATCAGCCCTACTCTGAAGGATTTCCTTCATACACTGCTATTAACAGTGAATTCCACGTATAAACTATTAATAATGGTAATACGACTGAGTGGAGTCAAATTCAGTCTGTAACCATATGAGTGATTAACTAAAATAAGACAACCGTGAAGCAGGAGTACAATTTGTTTATCATGAGAATGATTACAGACAGTTGTTTTCTACAACTAAATAGAAACACAAAGACCATGTTTTCTATTTCTTTTAGAAAACACTGCAACAAAAATTTGTTTACTCTGATCATTAAAATGTAAATTCTCTTTGCTCACACCATCATTATGTCAACAGCTTGTGCTAGAAGCATGATAAATCAGAATGCGTATTTTTTTAGGGCTATTTTCTGATCATAAAATATATAAAACATTTTTATCATGAGTCAGTTTAGTATTTTGACAGAAAGATAAATAATTGAAAAGGTGCAAGAAAAAAGACCCTGAGTGATATCTGATAGACTGCAAGATTCCCCAAACAAATTGCTTTTCACTTCCTTGTACAGAAAAGGAGAATTTGACATGAGATCAAGAGTCACTTTGGGCTTTTCTCCACGCACCCCTTCAATTGTAGCAAAAAGAAAATACACTGTACTGTTAGAGCTTTTAAAAACATGTCTTTCAACAAACACAAAGTAGATCATCCACTAACTTTTTCTTGTCTTTTTCACTCTTCTCTTTCTCAGACAAGCTTGTTTCCTTTTGTACTTCATGCTAAAGAGTTGAAAAAAAAATTTAAAAACATCATAGCAGAGGAGGTTGCCACAAACTGAGTACGACAGACCTCAACTTGGTGCACTTTGAACTTGTAACATCAACAGCTTTTATCTGCACTATAACAAAGAATTTCACATTCTAAGTGGAGGGGGAAGGAAAACAAATGGACAGTACACCTAAGCAGGATTGTAACTTACTTTCTTCTTTAGAACAAAAGACATTGGTGGACATCTCCATGTTAAGCACCGGGGCAAATTGTTTTTACAAGAGATCATTTTGCCTAGTGCATGGCCTTTTAAAAAACTCTTGCATCAATGATGCTGGCTCCGTTCAAAATTATTAATCTGTTATAGTACTTATACATGTAATTTCATCATCTTACTTCAATTCCTGCCATGAATTTATCCAACTCATCTTCCTCATCATCATCGTTGTTTGCTGCTTGCTGATTTGCTGGCCTGCCTTCATCACTGTCATCATCATCGTCAACAAATTTTGTTTCATCATCTTCGTTATCGCTATCTACAAAGATTCTATAAATAGAAAGGTTTCTGTTACTTCCGTTCAACAGGACAAAATGAGTAACCTCATCTATAAATAGTTGTAACATAAAAACTTGAATTTCCTCTCTTTTCTCTTAATGTTTTCTAGAGTAGTAACTCAACATTTCTTGTGTTTATACACACTTATGATCCTCTAGAAGAACTCACAGTTGCAAAACTGTTTGAGCAAGTACCACTTAGAGACAAGTTCCCAATATTTTTTTTCATTTGTAACTTTTTGGTAAAGCTGATTATGGCAACTTTTGTAGACTGTTATTGCAGATAACCGGTCGTTTCATCTACAAGTCATTTCACCTACATCAAGGTCATTTTGCCTACATGCACACAACCGAAGTCATTTTGCCTACATGATCAAGTCAATTCATTTACATTTAAAGTCGATTTGCCTACACTAAATGCGTATTACTAAATACATGTACTTATCTAAAAATTGTATATTACCAGCTACAACTCATCATGTATCAAAAGAACAAAGAATTAAACTTCACCATTCACTTGAAAGGATATGTGTGTGTCTACTTCTTCATCAAAGCACAGGCTTTTGTTTTGTTATGCATGGGAATCAGGGTCCAGAATTTCATTAAAAGAAGTCTGACAGTACACAGAGATATGTGACCAAACTGATACTGTAACTTAAACCAAAAGTCATCTCCTCAGTCAAACACTACTTCTTACCCCCAATTTCTCGGAATCTCAGATTTTTCAAACCAATTTCGTTTCCATTGGAGGTTCTTCAAATCAACATTTCACTTCACACGCAAAGTGCTTGTTACCCATCTTTTGAAATATTTTAAATCAACAAAGCATTTTTTCCACAATTTTACGCTAAATTTAACTAGAAATACCATCAAATGCGACTCCTCCGCTCCCTGTGGGCAGTGATGTTTATCTACCTTCACAAAATATTTTCGAATCAAGTGTATAAGAAACAACATGAATGTACATGTGGCAAATCAACTCAGGTGGTTTAGGCAAAATGACCTACAGTGTAGATGTACAGCTGTAGGTGAATCACCTTGCAGGTGAAACAACTACATTCTTATTGTAATAATTATAAGGTTGCTTTCTGGTATCCCTAAATAATTCTAAGGCAGCCAATCTATCCCACTTCCAGTCACACAACATTGACTGACCACAGAATACCCAGTCATTTACATGTATGTCCACCTGATTCAACTGCTGAAACTCCTTGTACATATAGACAGTAGAACGAGGCAGAACACACAATAGGTCTTTACTGTGATCTTTTTTAGATGGGATTTAAATAAGTGACCCTTTGTTCTGTAGGTTATAATTATTACAGAATACTCACGGTTTTCTGGCTCCAGGTAAGGGAAATGAAGAACCGCCTTTCTGGGAACCTTTAGCTATCTTAACATTCCCATGATCTGACCTAGAAATAGGAATTCCTCTTCCTAGATTACTTGGCAGAGGTTCTTCCTTCTTGGCTGTCAGTGCAAATCCACTGAAACCAAAGCCTCTTGGCTTGCCAGGGCCTCCCTTGTTGAACATCGTACAGAAGTGAAGTGCAACTTATATTAAAGAGCCAAGACAACTTCACTTTAAAGAATAAAAATACTAAGCTATTATTCCATTTTCTTGTCCCAGGATTAATTGCAAAGAGTTCTTTCGTGTGATTTTTCCAAAATTATTAGAAGATCTCCAACTGTGCTGTAAAATAAAGTGTTTATTTCGCTAGAAAACTGCCGCATAATCCGCCATTACTTGGTCGTTGCGCGGTTTGTTTCTGAAGTGGTAAAATCTAGCGCACGATTTGCAGAAGAAACCGCTGGAAGGCCCGCTGGAGGACCAAAAATAGGTCCGCAAGGGGTCCGTAAAGACATGAAATCCGTCTGTACGAGCTAAAAACGTGTTTGGCTTCTTTGCAATGAAGCAAAAACGCAGTGACCTATATTTATATCCAGTCCTTTATATTTCAGAAGTCTTTTTTTCCTTATTCCAAACGTACAAGGGCAAGGATACTGGGCAAAACATCTCACGATTGATTCCGTTCGGGACCATTGCATGAGTTCAACACGACAATAGACTGGGAGCAGTCTCTCTTTTCCTCGAAAATCAGTGGGGACGGAAAGAACGCAAAACAAGTAAGCGTGCGAGCGGCAATGCTGCGAGCCGCTAGTAGCGTGGCGTCGGGAGGCGACAGATGTACGTCATAACTTCTTAGATAGACTCGATTACCAGCTGCTGTTCGGGAAAGGAGCCCGCGCTCCTCCCCGAACTCTCTTCTCGGGGAGAGTAGACCAGACACGAGAGAGCGGCGGAAATCGAGTGTGCTTCCTATATCGACCAATAGAATTACTCCGTCACCAGAGTGCTGGGCTTTCAACTCGTTGTATGAAATCAGTGCAGTCTCTCTTTTCACTTGTCTCCCGACGCCCATGCTACTAGCGGCGCAGCATCGCCGCTCGCACGCTTATTTGTTTTGCATTCTTTCCGACCACGCGGATTTTCGAGGAAAAGAGAGACTGCTCGCAGTCTAACAAGACAACTACAGCCGCCGCGGATATCTTTATGTTTTTTTTTCTTTGTATGTAACTGTTAGGACTAAATTAGAGCGCAACGAACGTTTTACATATAGATCACGTTTGGAGAGGTCCCCGCCATAGAGAGGTTAAGATAATAGTGAATAAAGGGACTGTCTCCCTGGAACAAGAGAATTGTCCGCAGTAGAGAGGAGGCCGTTATGGACAACCTCGTTCCCAGAGCAAAGTGACGAAACGTCTAAGTGACGAGGTGACGAAGTTAAGAAGTGACGAAATAACGAAGTATCAAAGTGACGAAGAGACGAAGAAGCGAGGCGATGAAGTGACGGGGTGGCGAAGAGACAAATTACGAAATGACGAACTACGAAAAGAATGAAGGAAATAAATAACCCGCGAATGAACGTCGCAAGGACGGAAGAAAGGACATACAAAAGGGTGGACGGAAGAATGAATGAATGGATGAATGAATTTCTAGAAAAGCGCGGGAAAAAGTGCGAGAAAAATACTTACAATTGAACTGTGATTAGCTGGGTAGACAACACGTTTTTAGACAGGGTTATTACATAAGACAGACTATAGATGCAAATATAAGAAATGAGTACGACGCAATTAATTTTCGAGAGTTATTTATGCAAACCCTAAGGCTATTTTTTCTGTGGGATGGACTTCCCATTGAATTATCGCAACAAAATTAATCTTTCATTCTGTCACTGAGAAAAGTTCCTCACTGACCGCATTCTCTTTGTTAATCCTCCAATTTCTTTCTCGAAAGGCCAGTGCTTGAGTTACCCCCTCTTTCATTTCTGTACTGTTTCAGTGCCTTCGTTTTTCACACCAATCGTCCAATTTCCTTCCCGAAAACAGAAGCTTTGTGCAAGGCAGTAGTTTGATTTGTCCGCACGCCGACTATCAACACGAAACAACAAGATTAGAAAGTCACTGAGCCAGCGTCAGAAACTCACGAACTCACGGACTGGCGAACTCAAAAACTGACGGGCTGACGAACTCACGAACTCACGAACTCACCAGCTAACGAGTTTACGAACTCAGGAAGACACAAACTCAAGAAATAGCCAACTAACTATTAAGAACTAACGGCCGGCCGGCCGGATTGAGGAAGCAGAGAGAAAGAACAAAGAAAGAAGGACAAAAAGAACAAAAGAAAGGATGGATTCGTGAGAAAGCGTGAAAAAATTGGGCAGAAAATTCTTGCAAGTTGTTGGAGAGAATTTCCTAAGGTTATTACATCAGACTAGAGATGCACATGGCAAAATGATTAATTAAGACGCCGTTAATTTTTGAGAATAATTTATAAAAAGCGTGGGGCTATTTTTATGTGGGATTAACTTCTCATTGAATTTTCTCAACAAAATTAATCTTTCCCTATGTCATTATAAAAAGTTCCTTAGTGACGGCATATTTTTTGTTAATCTTCCATTTTCCCTCCCGAAAGGCCAGTGCTTTAGTTACTTCCTTTTTATACTGTGTTTCTGAGTACGTTCTCGAAAAACAGAAGCTTACAACAAGATGGTAGTTTGATTCAGTTGTCCGCACGCTGACTTTCAACACCAAGCAAAGAGGAGAGAAAGCCAGTGAAGCGGCGTCATCGGCCTCCAACTTAGAAACAGGCCATTGTTTCTAAGTGCAGGGAAATTTGCTGGCTTAAAGAATTGACGAACTCACGAGCTGACGAACTCCCAACTCATAAGCTCACGAACGCACGAGGCTCACGAGCTCACGAACTCTCGAACTCACGGACTCACAAACTCACGAACACAGTCAGCTTTGGGGCCGCGCTGACAATAGTTTTCTCTGCTCATCCTCGGTGTAAGAACCTGTAGCCCTCACCAGTGACGTAAAACAACGAATACAAACAAGTCAACATAATAGACCCTAACCCTAACAATAGATACAAAACAAAGAAAAACTTCACAGGTTTTTACACCGAGGTAAACCCGTTTTCTCACTTTGAAAAGACTTCACCCCAACCTGAAATCAATGTATATCTAGAATTTAGCTTCAGTCTTCGCAGTGTTTTGCTTCATTTCCAATCGTTTGCTGAAAAACCTGGTTTTGAGTATGCTTTTATTTGCTCATCTTATAATGTTGTTTTTATCATATTTGGTGAAAAACAGTATGGATCGTGTCTCTGTATATGCAAATTGACTATGAAATGGTATCTAATGCGCATGTGCGCCAGCTGACTGAATCGATATCCAGTTTTGTTTTTTTTTTTTTTACATTTTCGTACACATTAGGTCTTTCCCAGATATCTTGTTAAATTTCAATCTATTACGAACGTTACAACGCACGTTTTTTTTGGACCTTTATTTCCTTGAATTTAGCGACGCCATTAATTTTCCTTGTTCCAGGTCTTGGTTGAAAATTGAAGTAAATGACGTCATATTCTCGAAAATACCACGCGGATTGAAGTTACAATGACAATTAGTAGAGCAATTCGCATGAAGAATAAAAAAGCTTTCGCCCCAAAAATTTGTGTAATTTTCCACACTTATTGTTATTATAATTTCAACCAATGCGGTATTTTTGAGTATATGTTGTCATTTACTCCAACTCTCAACCAAGAATTGGAACAAGGAAAATAACAAACTAACGAACTAACAAAAGAGTGGAGAAAAGAACGAACCAAGGAACCAACGAAAGAACGAACGGACAAGCGGACGACCGATCGGACTGAAGAACAGACGGATGGTCACAAGGACTGAAGTATGGAATGAAGGACAAACGGAAAGATGACACGGACGGAACGAATGGATGGGTTCAAAGAAAATTCTCGCAAGTAAATTGTGGTTAGCTGGGTCAGACAACACGTTCCTAGCGCGGCGATTGTTGAAGATAATGTTCTACGGTTATTACGTAAGACGCAAATGTCAAAATGAGTAAGACGCAATTAATTTTTGAGGGTCATTTATGCAAACCCAGGGGCTACTTTTCTGTTGGGATGGAACTCCCTTTGAATTGTCTCAACAAAATTAATGTTTCCTTTTGTCATTGTAAAAAGTTTTCTAAGTGATCGCAAATTCTTTGCTAATCTTCCAGTTTCCTTCCCTAAAGGACAGTGCTTTAGTTACCTTTTTCAATTTTCTAGGCGTTTTATTGCTTTCGTTTACTACACAAACCGTTTAATTCCTTCCTGAAAACAGAAGTTTAAGGCAATTTAAAAAGCATCGTCGTGGATTGACATTTGTATTGATAGGTTGGCAATTTAAAATTCTGGAGGGTTTGTTTTTAAACGAAGCGTTATGCTGAACTAACAGAGAATTGCGACAGTAAAGAACATCGAACAAACGAACGAGTGAAGAAGAAATCCAAGATGGAAGGTTGGATCTATGGACCAACGGACGGGCGGACGCCGGGGGATGAATACGCCGGAGAGCGCTGGGCAATTGTGATTCGCCTAGATAGATAGCACGTTTCTAGTTAAGCAATAGAGCACTTTTTCCTTGTTTACATAGCTTCATCTAAACACGAGGAGGGTTGGGAGAATTCGAGACAGTTATGCAAACCCGAGGCGTAGTCGCGTCGAGGGTTTGCATAAGTTTCGAGAATTCTCCCAACCCTCTGAGTGTTAAGATGAGGCTCTGTAAACACGGAAAAAGTGCTCTACTGCTTTCATAAAATAATCCTTAAAAATACGCGCAAATCTGAACGTCACAACCGTGTTTACATACTGGCATCTCAATACACCTATCGACCACTGAGAGCGCTCGTAGTGGCTCAGTTATTTTATAATTCTAAATATTGAAGAAAGCTGGACATGATGTACATATGCACAAGGTACATAGGCACACACATGGTAACTTACATACATCTGGGAAACATTAATGAGACGCAATGAATTTTCTAGTTACAGACAAACCCTCGGGCTTTGTTTGTGAAGGATGGAACTCCCATTAAATTGTCTCAACAAAATTTAGTTTTCCTTTTGTTATTGAAAAAGGCTCCTCAGTGAACTCATTTTCTTTGTAATCATCCAATTTTCTTAGGGAAATCCCAGTTCTTTAGTTTTCTTTTCAATGACTGTTCTTTCTCTGACACCGATCGTCCAATATCCTTCCTGAAAGAAACGAACAAAAGAAAGGATAGGCGGTAGAATGGATGGATTCGCGGAAAAGTGTGATGAAAATGGCGCAGAAAATTCTTGCAATTGAATTGTGACTAGCTGGGTAGACAACAGGTTCCTAGTCATATGTTGAAGACAATTTCCTAGGGTTATTACATCAGACTAGAGATGCACATAACAAAATGACTACGACACAATTAGAAGTAGTAGTAGTAGTAGTAGTAGTAGTAGTAGTAGTAGTAGTAGTAGTAGTAGTAGTAGTAGTAGTAGTAGTAGTAGTAGTAGTAGTAGTAGTAGTAGCCTCGTTTATTAAAAACATCACACATTACGGTCGTAAGACTGAATTACGTACAATATAAAAATTAGAATAGTGATTAATTACAATCATGTTTCAGTAAAGGTTATCTACATCGCATGGCTTATAATAAAAGAGTTCATGAAACGGTCGGTGTGACATATTGGGGTATTAAAACGCCTCTTATTTCTCAGACGCCGAGCGTGGGAACTGGCCATAGAAGGTAGCAGATTAGCCAGCTTTCGGAGTTATTTACGCAAACCCTGGGGCTATTTTTCTGTGGGATGGACTTCCCACTGAATTTATTATCTCAACAAAATTAATCTCATTTCCATCTGTCATCCGGCGTAAAAAGTTCGAATTCCTTAGTGACCCCATAACTTTTGTTAATCTTCCATTTTCCTCCCGAAAGAACAGTGCTTTAGTTTTTTCTTTTTTCATTTCTTTACTGTGTTTCAGTGCCTCCTTTTTCTACACCAATCGTCCAATTTCCTTCCCGTAAACAGAAGCTTACAGCAAGATAGTAGTTTAGTTTGTCCGCGCGCTGACTTTCAACACTAAGCAAAAAGAATAGAAAGTCAGTGAAGGAGCCGTCATCGGCCTCCAACTTAGAAACAGGCCATTGTTTCTAAGTGCAGGGAAATTTGCTGGCTCAAAGAATTGATTAAGGGCCTACTGACGTTTTTTGGGGGATGCGTTGCTAAGGATGTAATAGTCAAGTAATTTGAGAGAATTTGGCATTATTTTGGTCAGTTTCAAACTTTTGTGAACCAGTGACCCTAAATATGACGTCATTATGCCACGCCCATGGTCACGTGACCGATAAAAGAAAACTCTAAATTTTTCTACGTGCTACATAATTTGGGTATTTAATCAGTGGTTTGATAATTTGTATTCATTTTTGCATCCTCCTAAGCATGGGTTTCTTTTTATTTTGAAAAATGCTCTTTTTAAAGAGATAAACGATATTGAAATACCCATAACATTTTCAAACAAAATGTTTTGAAAAAACCAATGCTTAGCTATATTCTGTATTTTGGGGTAAACTGTGTCACATAAAAAAATATTAATTCAATTTAAAATCCGCCGAAAATTTAGCGTTTTTGCCCAACCGGAAGTCAGTTCCTTTAAGCATGCGCGGTTGATCTGTTTCGCGCTGTGAATGAGCAAGATCTTTGCGTGCTAGTTGTACGCGTCAGCTTTTGACTTAAGAATAAAGTTTATGCAAGAAAGCTCTCTTCTCTGGTATCGAGTTGATTTATGAGTTTCTTAGAACAATGCACAATGCTTAATCATAACCAATTTCTGCTTTCGATTGATTCTTATTCTTTCTACCTGTTTGTCAAGTTTGCAGAAGTTTTAATTTTGAAAGGAAAAGCTGACGCGTACAAGTAGCTAATTTGCATAGTGGAGCGCGTGCACTTTCATGTCCGAGTCGGTGTCAAAAACTTGAAAAATATTTTTTCGCCATCTTTTGTGCTGAGATGCTGCAACAGTTTTCGCCAACGCTATAAAGCTACTAACGTCTTTTGTGTTTCTTCAGCAAAGTGAAATTTTATACTGGGAAAATAAATTAGACAAGGAGTTTTTAGAACTCAAACAACAAGGTTGGTCAAAGAAAGCGATACCGTAACTTTGCTGATTATCTCTGTTGTCTTCCGATATTTCCAGCTGAACTTTCTCTTCCCTACTTTCCTTCCCGACATGAATCAACCCATGTTTTTGTAATGTTTTGTATTTTAATTTTTTTTGGTTTAGTTTTGTTCTTTTTAAGTTTTAAAACGACTGTAATTAAAACAATTAAGAGATTGTTGTCAAATTTTCCAGGTCGGCGAGTGGTTTTCTGGTCAGCTCACGATATGATGACGTCAGTCACCGGAAGTGACATTTCACTTCCTTAGCAACGCGCGAAAATCTGTCAGTGGGCCCTTAACTCACGAATCCCTGCACGAACTCACAAGCTCACGAACGCACGAGCTCACGAACGCACGAGCTCACGAGCTTACGAGCTCACGAGCTCGCGAACTCAGGAACTCAGGAACTCAGGAACTCACCAACTCACGAACTCACGATCACAGTCAGCTTTGGGTTCGCGCTGACCTGGACAATAGTTTTCCGTCACTTTGGAAAAAGTTCACCCTTGAGTTCCCCCCAACCTGAAATCAAAGTATATCTAGAATTCCGCTTCAATCTTCGCAGTGCTTTGCCTCACTCTCAATCTTTTTGCTGAGAAACCTGTGTTTGAGTGTGCTTTTGCTCATCCTACAATGTTATTTTTATCATTTTTGGTTAAAATCGGTATGTATCGTGTCTCTGTGATATGCAAATTAGCTATAAAATGGTATCTAACTCGCATGTGTGCCAGCTGACTGTGTCCCTTTAAAGTGACACTATGATCAAATTCTCGATATCCAGATTTTTCCATTTTCGTACACATTCGGTCTTTCCCAGATATCTTGCAAAATTTCAATCTATTACGAACATTAAAACGCACGTTTTTTGGACCTTTATTTCCGAGAATTTAGCGGCGCAATTAATTTTCCTTGTTCCAAGTCTTGGTTTAGAATTGGAGAAAATGACGTCATATTCTCAAAAATACCACGCGGATTGAAATTATAATTACTATTAGTACAGCCATGGTAATAGAAGACTGGAAGTCATTTTATAATCCATGGTACAGCAATTCGCACTAAGAATAAAAAAACTTTCGCCCCCCAAAAAATTTGTGCAATTTTCCACACTTATTGTCATTATAATTTCAACACATGCGGTATTTTTGTCATTTACTCCAGTTTTCAACCAAGAATTGAAACAAGGAAAATAAATGGAGGTCGTAGATGCATGGAAATAAAGGTCCATAAAACGTGCTTTCTATACTTCGTAATAGATTGAAATTTGGAAAGATTCCTAGAAAAGACGTACTGTGTGCGAAAATGTAAAAAAAATGGAGATTAAGACATGATATCCAGGGGCACTTGAAGAATGACTTACGAAATAACCAACTCACGATCCAGCCAACTAATAACAAACTAACGAACTAACAAAAGAGTGGAGAAAAGAACGAACCAAGGAACCAACGAAAGAACGAACGGACAAGCGGACGACCGAACGGACTGACGAACAGACGGATGGTCGCAAGGACTGAAGTACGGAATGAAGGACAAACGAAAAGATGGCACGAACGGAACGAATGGATGGGTTCAAAGAATATTCTCGCAAGTAAATTGTGGTTAGCTGGGTCAGACAGCACGTTCCTAGCCCGGTGATTGTTGAAGACAATGTCCTACGGTTATTACGTAAGACCCAAATGTCAAAATGAGTGATGACGAACTAACGAACTAACAAAAGACTGAAGAAAAGAACGAACCAATGAACCAACCAAAGAACGAACGGACCAGCGGAAGACCTGGCGAACGGACTGACGAAAGGACGGACTGAAGTACAAAATGAAGAACAAACAAAAGGATGGACGGAACGAATGGATGGATTCAAAGAAAGTTCTCGCAAGTAAATTGTGGTTAACAGGGTCAGACAACAGGTTCCTAGCCCGGCGACTGTCGAAGACAATGTCCTTGGGTTATTACGCAAGACGCGAATGTCAAAATGAGTAAGACGAAATTAATTTTTGAGGGTCATTTATGCAAACCCAGGGGCTATTTTCCTGTTGGGATGGAATTCCCGTTGAATTGTCTCAACAAAATTAATCTTTCCTTTTGTCATTGTAAAAAGTTCCTTGGTGACCGCAAATTCTTGTTAATCTTCCAGTTTCCTTCCCCAAAGTGCCTTAGCTCCCTTTTTCAATTTCTTAAGGTGTTTCATTGCCTTCGTTTTCTACACAAACCGTTTAATTTCCTTCCTTCCGTAATGGATTGACATCTGGAGGGTTTGTTTTTAATCGAAGCGTTATGCCGAAATAACAGAGATAGGAACATCGAACAAACGAACGAGTGAAGAAGGGAACCGATGGATGGAAGGTTGGATCTATGGACCAACGGACGGGCGGACGGATGAATGGATACGCCGGAAGACGCTGGAAAATTTCTAGTCAACTGGGCTATTGTGATTAGCGGCTGGATAGAAGACACGTTTCTAGTTCTAAATATTGAAGAAAACACAAACCCCCAGGCTTTGTTTGCTTGTGAAGCATGGAACTCCCATTACAGTTGTCTCAACAAAATTAAGTTTTCCTTTTGTTCGTTATTGAAAAAGGTTCCTTTGTGAATTCATTTTCTTTGCAATTATCCAATTTCTTTGGGGAAATCCCAGTTCTTTAGTTTTCTTTTGAATTTCCTACGGTGTTTCAATGACTTTTCTTTCTCTGACACCAATCGTCCAATATCCTTCCTGAAAGTCCGGAAGGCAGTAGTTTGATTTGTCAGCTTACTAACTATCAACAACGAGAAACGACATTAGAAAGTCAATGAGCCGTCGTCCTCGGCCTCCTACTGAGAAACAGGCGGGGCCGCGGGGCCATTGTTTCTTCTTTTCATTGTTTCCACTTTTTCTGCTCTGACGAATAAGAAAACAGGAGCTTGCGGAAAAGAGCTGTCATTAATCAACCCTCCGCTGATAGCTATGCAAATCAAAAGTTCTGAGAGATTTTTTTATTTTAAACAACACTGTATCCTTCGTCTCTACGAGTTATTCTCTCCAGATCTAAACACGGCAGTTGATAATACGGGTCAGTCTGTTTGCGTTGCAAACAAACTGACCTGTTTTAATCGTTAATTGTTATATCGTTGTCGATTGAGTCGATATATCCGCTATTGCCGCTGTAAACAACTGTACTTAGCAACGCAGTCCAGCTTTTCTTTCAAACGGAATTACACGACAACAAAGCTAATACTGTTTTTATGTGAAATTTTCTCGGTGATGCGTCAAATCTCTCAGAGAGTTATATATAACCATGGGAACTATGTGACATGCTGCGCAGGGATAATTTTCACACTCTTTCAACGTCTTCTTCTAAAACACTGTAATAACTCGACAAAAGACTCCAACATATTTTTCCTGAGTTTGCCAACTAACCCTACACCGTAACTTTTGCCAAAGATAAAAAAACAGCTTGCCATATTAACATGACTTTCCACCAACACACATGAGTTTAACTGTCACGAGAATAAATTATTTGCTTCGTGACATTTTCGTTTCCATGAAAAAGCCCCGATTGTTTCACCTACGCTTGACTTACTAAGGTACAATATGTTAAATGAGGCTTAACAACCACAAAGAGCCGGTAGGCAAAGTGTTAGTGATATATAGTACGTGTTGTTTCGACTCATTCCGCTATTAGTCGGCAACAGTTTCGGCGAGAACAACAGTTCATTAAGTGGCTGTAGTTTATAGCAGTTTGTTGAAAGCAAACTTTGTCGAGTGTGTCGACAATTCAAACGCAACATGGAAGGAGAAAAGGTAAGTCGGCTTTGAATCTATTTTAGTCAATGTTTCATTGGTATACAGGCTAAGTCGAATTACCCATCACGATCGAAAGCAGCGCTGTCTTGTTAAGTTAGGAACTAGCTACAACACTTTACCTTTATGCGCAAGCTGGGTATCTAACATCAACAGGCAATATACACTACAACACACAAATCGATAACGCATTACTTTAAATTTCGTTTACTAGCTACAATGCCTGCGCCAAGGGATCACGATTGGAAATATTATGCAATATCCTCGCCGATCATATACAAATTATGGCGACTTATGCGATTTGTCTTTTACCATTCCCTTCTCGAATACAGTCTAAATCAATGGCAAGTGGCAAGAAAATCAGCCTAAACCGCTTGCTGTTGTGTGCGACTAAAATCTTTAAGTAAATCCAACATGCAAAAAACAAAAAAAAAATAAATGGAAATAAGTTAAAAGTCTGGCGGCCTCAGTGCGTTGTGTCACACCCTCAGGGAAATGTCAAGATTTTATTTATCTTTATATGTCTGTTCCCGTTTTATACAGATCCTTTTGATTCTGGTGGTGTTCCTGGGCTTTTCCCTGGCAGACGAGATCCCTGGATTTTTCCGTGATAAACCTGTGCTGCCTAATAAATTGCGCCTCGGCCTTTGGAAAAAGTACAAAGCTAGGGATCAACACGAAAGGTTTGTGTATATTGTTGCTTAGTACTGACGACACGGAAAAGCGCATTGAACACAATTACGCAAGTACCTCTTGTCCCAAGTGCAGGCTATTTTTATAACAAAGAAGCACAAACGTTGTGTGGCCCGCCTTCGTCACAGTTTCACATGAAAACAGGTTTAGTTTATAAAGCAATACACAGAATAGCAACTGACTCTGAACCGACAACTGAGGCGGTTTGCGAGTCGACTGACTGATTGGACACGCTTGACCAGCGAGAGGGCGTGAAAATATTTCTACAATGCGGAAAACCCAAGGTAATGAACCATTTCAGATCAGAAGCTGTTTTGTTTAGCTATATTTCTTTTGGGGGAAAGGGAGGGAGGGGGAGGATTGGGTGAGATGCAGCAACAACAACGGTATTTTTTTAGATTTTAAACAAAGCTGACGCACAGTACTACGGAAGCTTATAGGTGCCATCCAACATCCGACTTAAAATATCTGACATCCGACATTCGACTTGTAAAAATCCGTCTTCTAACTTATTAAAATCCGACATCCGACATCCGACTTGTAAAATTCCGACATCCTACATCCGACTTGTTAACATCCGACTTGTTAGAATCCGACAAATTCAGTTCTACATCATTGTTGGCTCAGGTCTGCAGGGAGCGTTCAAAAAAAGATGGCGGCGACTGACAGATAGTTGTCCTTTTCCCGGGAGTTAATATCCTTCCTTTCGTGTAGGGTTGGGGGTTCAGGGTCAGGGTTGCCACTGCAGTGTTTTATCTGCGTATGTTTATCATGATACAAATGGTTGACAGGCCAAACACGACTCCTATTGGTCAAGATAGGGAAACTTTGACCTAAAAATCTTTGCTTTATTGAAATGTAGCTGTTCACGCGCAAGCCTATAGACATAATAAGTGGCCGGTATATCTAAAATAATCTGTACGTCTGAAGCTGCTAGTGCAACTCGTACACATATGAGAATGTAAGACATTCTGCTACTTTCAACTAACCTCTCGTGGTGTGTACCCTCGTGACGGATCGAAAATGTCGGGTTTCTATTGGCTATAACAGCTAACCAATGGCGTGATGTACTTTCCAATCCTAATTTGTTTGGAGCTCGATCTCGGGTTATTTTGTGTTTCTTTGACGGCGTTATTCCTAGATTTCCAGGCGGTTCCAAAGCTGACTATGTTCCTTTAAGAGGACACAGCCAGTTTTTAAAATAAATATAAGGAAAATTAAACAGTCTCCGAAGAAAATATTCCTAAGAATAATCGTATTTCTCTGATTTTCGGTCGAAAACTAAATGGTCTGTAGCTTTTTCTGTCGACGTTAAATTATTAAACCAAAACTGCTAACACGGACTTAAAAGCTGACAAATGCGATGACATTAGTTCCAGTAAGTTCAATAACTTCCTACACAAATTATGTGAGAACCCGTAAAATGCTTGTTATAAGTCCAACTAGATTCAGTTTAGACTATATCTTTGTAAAAAAATTTGCGTGGGTTTAAAACTGAAAAAAGTCAAATGTCTTGCGGCAAAGCGTATTGAACAGTTTCGTACATACATTACGGAGCTCTAACAGCCTTGGTCGTCTCTTGATCTATAAACACAATGTGCTAAATAGAATGAAGATTTCTCGCCGGGTAAGATAACCTATCTTTATAGAGGTTTTGCACGGTAGCCATGTTGCATGGCAGGAACAGTAGATTCTTTTTCCTAGGAGGAAAATATTCTTTCTAATGCAAGTACTTTCACTGTTCCTGCCATGCAACATGGCTGCCTTGCAAAACCTCTATTTCAACATTCGGTGGCTTTAAAGGTATGTAAACTGTGGGCCGTTTTATTAGCCCCTAACGGTTTTTTTAGCCTCCAACCAGAAGTCGATCAACCCTTAACCAGAAGTTGACATCTTGACAGCACGGTCCTTCAAAGCATTATCCATTTAATTTCTCGTTCTTTAAGCGTGAACGGGGACTGATCGACTTCCTGTTGGAGGCTAACTGGCTAGAGGGTCCTACAGGGGTATTCTCGCGATAGCATGATTAGCTGATTTTATTTTGCATAAAACTTAAATTGAGGAATTTTTCTTCGTGGCTCGTGGCGTGAAGGTTTTGCGTGACCCGTGCCGGAGTTTTTAACCGATAGAGACGCAAGTCTTCCAAATGGTTAGAGTCGGGTATCGAGAGTGACTTATAGGTATATGTGATTTGCAATATAGAGCCTTGACTTAGCCATTCGCGATTTTGCTTTCTTCAAACACTGTTTCTAGTGTAAGAACAGGTCATTAAAAAGAGTATCTTACATGCTTATTTTCGTGATTCGAGAAACGAAATTTTTATATCCGTGATCCGTAATCCTCGGTCTTTTTGTTCGTGAACAATGCCAGAGACCCTCAGTACCACCCTCTAGCTAGGGTCTAATAATCGACTTGGGAGCTAAACGACTGGTAACCTATTAAAACTCAAGCATGACAAAAATAATGCATTTCACTCAAAAAATTAATTTTGCAGCAAGGCCATTCGAACCATGAACACAAAACAAACAGAGGAAAGCAGTGATATTGAAGTCAGGTAATTTCAGCATGCAAGTATATCTGCATCGTTACAGAACGTAATTTAATGCGTGCTGCCTGTGACATCCAGGGTAATTTAAATAAAGAGAAGCAGGGGGGATTTCGTAAAGTGCGTGAAGCACTATCCCGTCGAGATGATGCCTGTCTGGAGGAAGCGTGTCACAGTGGGTTTCTCCATCCTCGTGTAGCCGGCACAAGTCCTTGAAGTAGCCAGTAACTTGCGTCGGGTGCTGGCATGTTTGTTAGAAAACATGTTACATGTAAAAAGGAATGTTGTTTGTTGTTGTTTATTATTTAGCCACAATTAGTTACACATCACGAAATAAAAAAAATACATTCATAAATTAATAGAAGCGGCAAGGAGGGCCATAAGAAACCACAAGGCTTATACGAGATGGACCTCCTAAATCCTAGAATATAAAATACTATCTTTTTGTCATATAGGCTAGCAGATGAATAAATCAAAGAATTTAAGAAACAAAATAATCATTACTAATGTCATACGTTATATAAAAATAATCACAGACAAAGACACAAATGGGAAAAAAAAAGTAAGAAGTCAATAAGGGAAGTCTTTAAGCCATTGATAAATGATGTCATTGTACGGGCAGACTGGATATCAGAAGACAAAGAATTGCCAGTGATTCCCCCAACATTACAACGGAGCCTTTAAATTTTAGGCGAGTGATGTTTGAAAGAATTTTCAAATATGTAATTAATCAGTACTTAGTTGCTCGAGCTTCTGGACGATTTCTCATTCAGTTAGGACTGAGAATATTTCGAACCTGCGAGCGTTTTGTTCTGCATTCTAAGTGCCTATTTGTAAACATTTTCTTTGCGTATACGCACCTGTTAGCCAATACCGAAGCGCGCGAAGTCTGAAAACCCGTGAAAGTCAGACGACATAAGCGTGTTCTGTGAGAAATAGGAGGAAAATGAACGTCAAATTTTCGTTTTAAAAATTGTTGCAGGAACACTTGTTTACGCGCATGAAAAAGCTTCAAATCTTCCACCATTCCGTTGTCTTTGTCTGATTTTGTCTGAGTTATAACGTCATTCGCGCTCTTCGCTATTGGGGGAGGGGTAAGGTATATTTCCGCGAAAAAAGCTCAAAGATGGTTGATAACCAGCCCCCCCCCCTCCGGGGGGGGTGTGGAGGGGTGGTGGTACTCCTTTAGTTGGGTTCTAGGTGTGTGCGGCCCCAAAGGTTTTCATAAATAGGGTAACGATTTTAGCCATTTTGTTAGAAAAATCTCACTTTTCCATCATTATCGATAAGACCATCAAATGTAATGAAACAAATGTAAATTTTATTTATAGTGGTCATGCACTAAGCTATACAAGCACAAAGCTTGGCTAGTTTACAGGTATTTCACAAAAAAGCGCTGTGTGAACTATTACCAATTCAGAATATATAGAGCACATTCTGCTCCCGGCCTTTATTCTCCAAATAAAGAATTTCAGACATCTATCAAATCAACACGTTTCAAATAGCTATATTTATGTACTGTTGTCATAACATGTTGCCTCCATTGTTTTTTAACTTGTTTTTTTTTTTTACAAACAGTTAAATTCATGGCTGTAGCACCAGAACAGCCAATAATTATCGCTTGTATCATTGCCGAACAAATCTGAAAAAATTCACAATTCTTTACCAAGGTCTTCCCTTTGTGTTAAAATCACGTCTTTGTCAAGTTTTCCCGATTTTAAGAAAAAACTGCAGGAGTTTTTAGTAAAATAATTACTGAACTGGCAAAGCCGCACACTGGTCGAAGCACTATCGATGTAACCGTATTATGTACGAGGTGGCCTCAAGTACAAGCCTGGGGGTTTCTGGAGGTCACCTCGCCACACACTGAAATACTTTGTAAATATTTAATACTTTGGGTAAAAAGACAAATAAACTGAGTCTTGAAACAAATATTTAAAGTAAACGTAACATAGTTATTCTATAGCAAACAAAGAACCTAATAACAGATAGTAAATGTAATCCTTTGCAGACACAAACTGCCAATCCAAGATACAGCTTGGTTCTCACATGAAAACGACGACACATCACCTACACCATATTGCCATTTCAAAAACGAAGTAAAAGATTTGCCTGACACCTTGGAGAAAAGGCTGGTGGAAACGTTTTGTAATCCAGACAACGATGACTTACCGAGTGACCAAATCGTGATGATTGGCCAAGTTGAACATCAGAGATGTGAAATGCAACTTTCCCAATATTATTGTTTCACCAAAGAGGAGGAAGTAACGGTTCACCATAAAACTCGTAGAGGCCGAAGTTATGAGTACAAGGCCGAGAAAATAACGATACGCAACGGGTGCGTGTGTGGCACACAAAATATTAGAAAGCGTTGAAAATCAATCAGAGACGTTGCTGATTCCAATACGCCATGGACAAGATCGATTAGTATAGTTAAGGCGGTGTACACGTGAAGGCTGCTTTGACGTTGCTTCAAGCAACGCTTAACCTCTCTGCTTCTTTCATTAACCACTGTTCGGCAGTTTAGTGTAAGTTTTTGGGTGATTTTTGGGCATGTTGGGAAAGAGATATTTTTTCCTCAAAGGATAAGTTAAATTGAGGAAAGTATGAAACGTTGAAGATTTGATGGATTTGGAAAATTGAAATTTGAAGTGAAGAATTACCCGGGCCTCTCTTTTGGGGTGTTCAACTGTCTGCCTTTAGTGTTCCCAACTCATTTTAATCGTAACAACTCTCTTTTTATAGTATTACCTCAAATTTCGTTCCTATTCATGTGTACCCCCGCCTTAATACGCTAATTCTTATCATTAGCAATAATAGTAATTGGACCAAGTGGAGTAAAATTCAGGGAGTAATCGTGCGAGTAATTTCAAAATCGGACGAGCACGAAGCGCGAGGCTGATTTGAAATTACAAGAACGATTACTCCCTGAATTGTACAACACAAGGTCCAATTACTAATTAATCGTATCTATAACAAATTTCGGAGTGAAAATTGTCTTATGAGAACTTCTTTTGCGCAGAAACGTCTATAGCGCTTTTCATAAGTTTTGAAAACTGAAGGGAAAATTGCAAAAGAAGCCATTAAAGCGCGCGTTTAGGTCATTTCCGAGTTCCCTGGTGCCTCTGTTTCAAAACAAGTTTAAGTGCGAAACTTTCCTTATGAAAATGACTTTGATTTACATGAAAATGAAACTGCAGGTGGAACTCACTTTCATATGAATAGTCTCCAATTTGGATTCGTTTTGAAACAGAGGCACAAGAGAACTCAGAAATGGCCTATTGACATGCGAATCACGTGGGTTTCAAATTACAGGTATCCAATTGCATAAAATTCAAATTCGATCACCTGTAATTGGACACCCACTTGATCGCGCGCCGATTATGTGTCATATAGGCCGCGCGGAGAATCAATCAGATCGAGAATTGTGTTACAGATACGATTAATTAATAATACTTCCCAGCGCACAGTTATGACTTATTCTAGCTTAGTATGTATACAGACTTCCTAGTGGCCTAAAGTGCTGGGTGGGAAAACAAAATGGTTAGCAGAGCGAGCGAACTGTGGACGTGGGGCGGGGGTATCACCGGGCAATTGCGCCGCACTCGGCTCGCTTCACACTCCTGGGGATCCTCGCGGCTGCATTTACTTTGGTTCTTCCTCAATTTTACCTCAACGTTTTCCTCCTCCCCAATATGATGGAAATAAAGCGTTGGATGTTTTTGAAGAATTTATATTAAAACGTTACATATAGTCAACCCCCCGTAAACCCCCCCCCCCCCCCCCTCCCGGCAACTCCCCGCAAAGTCATAGAAGCAGTCAATAAAGCCCGGTCTGTGTAGGGTTGTTAAGCCCAGCATAAAGATCCTAAAGATGTTAGTTTCTTCCTAATTTTTGGACGATAGGGGGAAAGCATTGTAGGCCGGGGACGTCGGGTAAAATGGAGAGGGGAAGGGGTATCCCTGCATTGTTCTCTCCTATTTTGCACCGAAAGAACAATGTAACGTCTTTTTTTTTTAATTAAACGTAGAAGTTTGAATGCGATGGTGAGGGCTTTCATAAGTTTGTTTTTCAGCGTGCTTAAAATAACACTATTAAGGTGAAGAAATCAAGGCGTAATGTTGAATGCTGTTAAACTCATTTCCTAATTAAGAAGGATTCCAGTTTACTTTTTCAATCTGCTGCAAGGAAGTTCGAGATAAGATTATATTTATCTGAAGCTAGAGCTAGCTCATACGATGATTTACCAACAGAAATGGTCTACGCATCAAACAGCAATCATGTTTAATGCGCACTTTTGATTGGTGGAAAAAAGAGACTAATTTATACCCCATTCACACCAACTAAACATGTTCAATTAAACCAGGTTTGGAAAAATGAAAACTATTGAAGAAAAACTGCAACTTAGGCTTTTATGCAGAATTTAGATAAACTTAAACATGTTTTTTAATTTGTGCTGAATTTTAAGTTAAAAAAAAACATCAGTATGCAGCTTTTATAAAGAAAACAATTTTAAACCATGTTTAACTAAACAGTTTTTAAACATGTTTAAGCTTTGGTGTGAACGGGGCATAAGTCTTGATCAGTTTAAAGTATTATAATAGCTAGAATTTTAATTTGTTGTGTATTTAACCTCCTTGTAATACCAGATGAAAGCGAGATGGATATTCTAGAATTAGAAATCTGCATCCGAAGCTGTAATTTACTGGAGAAGTCGAGGCGTGTGGCCGCGTCACGCAATCTTTTCCCTGCGAAAAAAGGAAGGTTAGGGGATGCTAGAATTATATTTCAAATTTCTGGCAACTTGAACTAGGTTATTTTTGGCATTTTATTGGACTTAATTAATAGTTTAAACATTTATGTTCAATAAAGGAAAATAAAGGGAAAAAAACTGTTATACTATCATTGCAAAGAAATAACCCACTACTTTCAGGGCCACACAAAACAGTTTTCGCTGAAATGCGTTAAAACGCTGTTTTAGGGAGTTTTTGTTGTGCCGCGCCCCTCTGTACCCCCTTGTACGGGTCACATGATTTGGCGACCCTGTGCTCTTCGCAGTGTGCGGTGCGGTGTTTGTGCGTAGAAGGCAAATTTGTTTTTGTTAGTAAGCTTTTACCTGCACTTTTATCTTCTCGATGTTGACATCTTGACATTACGCCTGAAGATGCCCAAAAAGCCATGCAAGTTGTCGCTTCTGGTCGCTCTTTTGTATTGCTTTCTTCAATTCAATATTTGTTTTGGTTCGAGCCGGAAGCTTTATACTTTGTAATTTTCAGCTGTGCTGATGGAAGGACGAGTAAAAGATTGAGAATTGACATCTTCAGTGCGCAAGTTCGTTTCTGGTTTTCTTCAACACGTTGTTTTAGGCTACCTGGAGTGCTTTTATAAAGTGCTGTTGATAATTTTACGCTGCCATATAACAATTTTAATCAGTTGGGTAATTCTAAGCGAACCTAAGCCTTCTCCAATTTAAGTTCAAAAATTCCTTCAGTTCTCTACATTTCCAATTCATATTCAGTTACAAATCGCTTGTATATCATTGTGAAGAGTAATACAGGTATTCACGTCTTCTTCGAGTTAAACCTTATTAAATGACTAGCTAGACTGTTCTCGCTACTTCCACTTAACACAGATCTAGAATGATTAACAGTTTTTTCTTTTCGAAACGAAGACAAGATGTCCGACGGCCAGTCCATCTCAAGATCTTCATCATCAAGTTCTTCTGTCACAAAAATACCGTTGCCCTCACTTTGAGGGACTTTGCGTTCAACTTGTGTGACAGCTGCCGAAAGTCCAGGGACCGGCCTCTTTGAAAACAACTGCATTATGTTTTTACTTTTATCTACCGAAGTATCAGTCTTTGCTGACTCGGCACTTTCCTTGTGTCTCAAAACTGTTCTGAGCGTAGGCGGGTTTCTTAAGCAAGTTTGCTCGTTCGGATTCACGATATCCTTTCTTCCTTTGCTTTGACTAGCTGTTTCACACAAAGGAGACCTTGATGTATCTAAGGCATCTTCCTCAACAAAAACGTCGGTTCCGAATTCCGACGAAGAGATTGGAAACACCCCTGTTAACTGCTCGGGAGAGGCGAAGACAGAAAAATCATTAGAAATCTCGTTGTCATTAGCGGCGACTCTATCGTTTTCTTCATCAGTTGAAGAAGAACTTGGTTCTTTGTCTTTGTCCTTTGACAGGTTAACACTCCTTGACTGGAAGTTGTTCTCGTCGTCATTATCAGCTTTGCCTCCATTTTCAATGTACTGCATTTCGTCAATAACTCCAACCATGTCTTCAAGGCTGAGCCGCTTCAGAATTAGCTTGGCCTGGCGCAAGTACTCCTCTTGAGGCTCATCCGGGAATCTCGTATGCAGCGCGTTCATACTTCCTAATAAGGCGCTGTTCTGCATCGAGCACTCTACGCATGTCACAGCCACAATGGCGTCCTGAACGGTGACGAATTCGCGAAACATCAAGCGCGCATGCGCCTGCGCTAACCTTATTAGGCTTTCCAATAATCTGATGGTGGTCCGTGCAGCATTGCGAAGGTCGGCTTGCCGCTGACAATGATAGTAACGGCTCAGGATTCTGCAAATACAAATTAAACGCACGTTCAGTTACAAACAGGACCATCATGTACAAACATAAGAACAAGATCATAAAATGTTTCCGATAAAGCGAAGGCCTCCACTGAAGAAAGCGGAAAAAATTTATAGCCATTTTTGTTTAAAGATTATAAATAAGAAAACAACTTTCAGTTTGTAAACGAGGCGAAATTACCTGTTTTATTGTCGCTACTAGATCTCATTGTTACCTAGTTCCTAGGACTAGATATTTCACTGCGGTCAACCAGTTTTTGGTTTCGTGGTTCGTCTGCGAATCTCCGAAAAGACCCGAATATTGTCTCGTTTTGGTTCTTACTCAGTTCTGCATTTCCACGATAACATTAACCAATCACAGACACCATACGGATCTTAGTGAATTACATCATCAGAATAAGGCGATCTTTGGTGACGTCACTGATTAACTTTGGTCTTACATGTATTAGCATAGGACTTGAGTGGAGAAGGTACAACGTTAGATACGAATTGACTCCAAATAGTTAAAGAGCTCGTGAAGTTTATAATTTATGATTCTTTTCTCAGCTTTTGGGTGTGATATTACAGGAAATATTAGTTTTCTTTCTAAGAGTGAGAAATTTCTGGGTGAAAAAAGCACTAATAAGCCCAGACAGCGCTGCGTCGCACATCGGATTCAAATTCTTTGGGAAAGTTAAACGTGTTTTGATCTTTCAATATTCACAACTGATTTTTTTCTAGCTCCATCAAAGACTCACAATTTTGACTTTTGTTCTAGAAAGGCAATTTTAATTGAATGACACTAGGTTTCTCCTTTTCTCGAGTCAAACAGCTTTAATTTAGTATTTCATGGCCCTATATATATATTCTTTTCTTTGTTCGTATTTACTTTTGTTAGTTGTTAGAATAGTGTTTTAGTAACAGTAGTAATTGATTGGAGTGTATTTTTTTTAGCTTTGCCTGTATGAGTAATATCGTTGTAATTTGAAGTACAATGTAGTGTTAATGATGTAAGTAACGTTGTTTTGTTGTAAAATTGTACATAATAGAATCACAATAAAAAAAAAAAGACTGACTCGCTATGCTGTTAAGGCAAATCTTGCAAACAAGGATTTCCCT
>JAHPZR010009395.1:12500-33168 GCA_019787425.1 Platygyra sinensis | reverse complement strand
TGAAAAGAGCTGAGAAATGGCCTGTAATTGAATAAGGATGAGATCATCTGGTGACAAGATTTGGCCGAGTAGGGGTACGGGTCTGCTCACCGACAAAACTAAAAAAAAAAAATAAACTGAAGGCTGAGCAAGAGCTGCCTGGCCTATGGCCACAAGGAAAATTAAAAGATAGTGACCAACTTTTGAACTGTTGTGTTTGTAGGCTAGGGAAGACAATTCAAGTCATATCATTCCTTGCCGGTATGTTTGACGCAAAGTTGATCAGGAGGGTCTTAATTGTAATGCCAGTGTCAGTTATGCCAAACTGGGAGAACGAATTCAACAAATGGTAGGAGTAAAGTTTTGATGATCATATTCAGTCCTGTTAACTAGTAATCTAACTGACCCAGGGTATAATGAACTACAGCAACTCATCAGTCTGTAACTTGATGATGTATTGAAATATTATTAAAATTATGCACCAAAAGTTCATGTTGTCGTCTTCCAGTATGCTATGTCATCTGGCTCTGATAACTTCAGAAATCTGTTAGAACTAAATGTTACATGTATATCTTTGAAGTATTCATTTGTTTACTCTTAACATGACAAAATAGAAGCATAATATAATTGTTTCAATGCAAAAGAACAACCATTTGTTGCTTGTTAAATAAATGCACAAGAAAACCACACAAAACATTTGGCAGTAAATGGGACTAAGGTTGTTGGGTGCTCCCTGGGATAATTAGGGGGGGATAAGCAATTCAATACGCCATGCAAAGTAAAGATAAAGGGGAGGTGGCAGCAGCACACCCCACAAGTAATGGTTGAGCCAACAAGTGTGGCGCATGCTACTCCTGGTGACAGCATGTAAACAACAAGGGATGAGTCAATGAGTGTGGCATCATGCCACAGCCAGCTAGCAACTAAGGCTAAGGTGGGCTCAGGGTCCCACCCAGCCTGCTGTGAGCAAAGCTTAAGCTAAGCAGCAGGACTGGTGTGCACTGAGACCTGTCTGACTTGTTTCCTATGTCTCCTCTGACCCAGACTTGTAGTCCTGTTTTATTGAATAAGGTAGGGTGAGGTGAGAAAAAAAGAAGAATACAGTAAGCAAGGATACTATAGTGTACACACAGCAACAAAGCTGCTATATAAAATGTGTACACACTGACATTGAACTATGTATAAAGGCCTGATATTTGCCTTAAGTTGTATCAAGTACAAGATGTAACGCAGCACACTCTTGTTTTGAGGTTGGATCAGTTTAAAAGAGTGATCAGAAAGGTAAACCTTGCCAAACATATTGTAACAAAATCGATAGCGTGATTGCACGAGCTAAGATTCGCGTGCTAAAATGTATAACGGTTGTATTTGAATGTGATGCTCGCATAAATGCTAAGACGGTTATGGTGAGTAATGAATGCGCAATGTACTCTTAATACAGGATATTTAAGAGACACGCGTTGTGTAGTAGTGTGTGTGCTCTAGTAGACTTGACATGTAAAACTTACAAAAGCAGGTGAAAATTATGTTGCATATAGACAATCAGAACCATGCAGGCTTGACGTTACAATCTCTGCGAGCTACAATTGGTCCGTTGCAAGGCAATCAACCTCTTTTACCATTACGTCATTGGAATCTCAGTAATCTTACCTTACAACAGCAACCTCACCTTACAAACATGTCTCTCGATCACTCGAGATTTTTTCCGCCTCACAGCACAGTACTTTCGCTTTCGCTGCACAGTACTTTCGCTTGGCCACCTCGCCAGCCTTGCATCTTTGCTTGGCTGGGTTGTTGGCAATTACTTATAAAGCTTTAATGATAAATGTTAAAGCGCAATTAATGGAGCATGACGCTATTTATTTACAGTCACTAGCTTACTATTGTTAAATATGTAACGCAATAGAACTGTTACATGTTAGTTCATTGTATAGGTGCTTCTTGTCTGGCTTTTCACAATAGCCTGTCATGTATCCAAGGTGCAACAATGTCTGGTTGAATTATATCATGCGTCCCGTATGGCTAGTCTTTTGAATAACCTTATTCTTATTTTGATCAAGGCAGCATGGACCCTGTACTTTCCATGGTACACAATCTAACATTGGTCTAGACCTAGACATTTGTCTACCTATAAAAGAGTTTTAAGCTTGGACTTTAGCATCATTTGCTTGTTTTATCACTGCTGTAACTCTTGCAGCGACTTCCCCAATCTTCGTTTTTGCTAATGTAGCGCTATTTAATGCCCTTTATGCCTCTTCTTGTCCGGTCCAGCACGTGCCAGCAGAGTCGGTTCGTAGTGCTGGGGAGAAATCTTAAGTATGACTTTAAAACTGTCTACACTCTAGCACGATGCTGACCGGAGGTCAACTTGTAGTGTCGTTTAGAGTTAGGCTTTTAGGATGCATAAACTTTTGGCCTCACTGACTTGTCCGATCCAGTGCAGAATTAACCACTCAGGAGATAGGTTTGGCATTTGGTCACGCAATGGAAGTTTGCCTGTCACGCCAATATTATTGTGGAGCGGTGTTCCCCAGTTTACGCCATATAAAGCGTTTATTGCTAGTGATGGTTGGAGTATTTATAGCTGCATTACACGCTAGGAACTGCAACATTAATCATTATAATATTATTATTATTATTATTATTATTATTATTATTAGCCACCACCGTAGATAGGTATGATAAGACATAACTTAATTTGTATCAATTACAACAAGATTAATTACGGCAGTCTAAATATTTTGCATGGCTTGCAAGTTAAGCAGTAATTATTATGAATTAAAAGCAGTTCTCTATAACAGTAAGACAAAGGCTCTTGTGTGATAGAGTTCAGGTGTTTCAAATCATTGAAGGTAACCCACTGATTGAGCTGCCATAATTACATGACTTAATTGTGTCATATTTATTCATATCACTCTCAGTTGTAAACTCTATTTTACAAGTAAAATTGCCATAAACTTATTACCAATAAAATGGTACCAAAACAAATATAACAGTGGGTCAACAATACAGTGTGTTAAGAATCATATGTGTTTATGTGCATAGAGCAATTTATCAGATTCTCTAAGTTAAACAAGTACCCCAGCCAGATGTTAAAGTGGTATTCTTTAGATGCTTCAAGCAGTGGAAACCACTTTATAACGAAATAACAGTAAAAAATTGTCATTTTTAGGGCTCCTGGTATTCGTGTGAAATCTTTTCATGGAACCAACAAAAAGGAACGTTTGAGAAACCTAGAAAAAATTCGACGAGGGGGTGTTTGTTTGACCACCTACGGTAGGTTTACTTTCACTGTTTTCTTCTCTTTAAAAATGCAGCAGTCTTTAATAGGTTTACTGTCATGAATTCCCCATATGCTATGCAAAGCTTTCTTGGATCATATGTACTAAAGACATCCTCTGTTGAGTGTCGATTAATACCCTCCATCAATACCCCCAATCAACATCTTGATTGACATCGCAATTAATACTCAGTAGACACTCAATTGACACTTGACCAACAGTCACTTTTTATTCGGGCAAGTGTTGACCGACTTATATGCTGTGAACTGAGATGTCAAGGGAGTGTTGACTGAGTGTATCGATTGAGATCTTGATCAAGAGTATCAATCAACAGTCGACCACAGATGCCATAGTGCATAATTATAATATTGCTTCTTCAGAGTTTGCCCATTGTATCGTTTCATTATCTTTTGGTATGGCTATGAAAATTTTAAGCATTTTGCATAGTTTATAGATTGTGAATGGCTACATAATCCTATTCATACAATACCTGTAAGTTCTTGTACAGTGTCATCTATTTTGATAATGTTTGGCACTCAGTCATGGTAAAGATGATTTCCAGTCCATGCTGCACAATTGCAGCACCGGGCCTTGTTTATAAACATTACAAGAGGCTCACTCAATGTGTGCAGTACAGACTGGAAATCATCTTTACTATCAGCTTTAATTAGATTCCAGCAACTTCAATAGAGGTGAAATGTACAGCATGAGTCACTTTTGTAAGTACAATAAATTGTAATGATAATTACATGTAGTTATTCCGCTTATATATGTTTTATCACGACTACCTGTATGCCCACCAAAATAAACAAACTTATAAGCACTAAGCTGAAGCAAGCTGAAAATATATCATTGTTGATATAGATACTCTTTCACAGCTCTGTCGGCTTACTTCTAAATTGTTGCAGAACACTTACAACTAGCAGTTCTCTTTGACATTATGTCATAGGTTTGATTGTAACAAGCCATGAAGATTTGGCCGAAATAACATGGGTAAGTAACATGCAATCATTCTATTGTGGTTTATCTAACCCACATCAAAATACAATGAATGTTATAGATTATTAATCTTTATTATTTTTGGCTTCTTGCAATGGAAAATTTTGTTTGTAGCTGTATAATTTGTCTGGATGTGTCAAACTCAGAGGTTGTTGTTTACAAAAAAGATTGGCATCAATAATTAGTATTTTACGGTAACTACTAACAGAAATTCACGCGTGCTTATTGGCTAATTTTTATTGTCGATATGCGGACAGACACAAATTTAAAATTCATGCCACGCGTCAGCGAGCGAGAGCGGGCAATTCGACAATTTGTTATCGTAAAAAAACAAATTGATGTCAGTTTTAAATGTGTCTGTTCTGTTATTGAAAATGAATTTCGTCATAACATTGTCAAAGTAGTCTGCAGATCCAGACGAAATTAATGATCAATAACAGGACAGACACATAAAAAACTGACGTCAATTTGTTAAACTTACAGTTTTTAGTCTATTTTCTTCCAACAAGCTTTGTTTGAGTATTCTCTTTGTCATTTAATTTTTGCAAATCATTAACATGCCCTGTGAGTTTATTTCTAAATATCTGTGGTAGTAGGTAGAGCATCAAATAAATTTTTGAGTACCCTGTGTGACCGTCTTGCCGCCTCAAAGGCCTTCCCAGTGAGGGAGGTCAAGAGGGACACACAAACATTTGCTAGTATTCATTTGAAATAGTTCCCAAATGCGGATAAATTTAAAGCAAGTTTGTTGTGCATGTTTATTGACAGTAAATATAACATTAGCACAGAAATATTTTTCAAGGAGGGGCCTGGTTCATGGCAGAATGTTTTTGGATCAGACAGGAATTACTGGTTCCATTAACGAATGAAAAGCATGCTCAGTGAAATTGTAGACTGTTGCCAAGACAAACTAAAACAGCACTGCCAATTGGAATCCCAGTGGTAAATTTCACAGAAGCAGTGCCAACCATTAAGAAAATATTCAGCGGCAGGATAAAAATATACTTGACCCCTGACACCTTTGTGGCAAAATTTTGTGGCATGTTTAAAGCTGTTAGACTCGCACACTCTACTGCAGCAGAATTGAAGCAGTGGTTAGGGGGGCTGCACATGAAGAGTTGCAGAGTTGCAGAATTTCGTGGCAAAAATCTTTGACAGCGCTTAGGCCGAGCATGTCATCTACAGCTCTAGCCCTGCAAATAAGAGCGTTTTATCAATTCCACATCTATTTCACTGACAGGCGAATTTTGTACCAGATGGGGGGTATTCAGAACATCAGTAATTTGCCGGTAGATCATTATGATGAAGCTTTGTACAACAGAATCTGTGAGGAGTTCGGAATGAAGCCCACAAGTGATAAATTCCCTTCACATACAGGAAAAATGACAGCCTGGGCGGCGTATACATTTATGCGCAAGGGGCGACAAAAGAGGAATACAATTATCCAGGGTGGAATAAATGCTCAGATGGAGGGAGCGGAATAAAAGGAAACCTGATTTTCTACATTATGCCAGATGCAATTGCCCAGAATGACAGGTTCACTCCAAAAACAACCTCTTGCTCAATGCATGTGCGTGGCTAATGTCTGTGCAAATAATCACCAAAAGCATGGTTGGTTATAACAAGCTAAGACAGGCAGTTCCTGACATACATGATTTTCTGTGTATATCTAATATATATCTATTTATTTGTTGCTCTACCTACTACTCCTGCATATAATTATTTGTTGAAAAGAAAGTATCAGACCTTTTAAAACATTGGTACTGTGTGACTGATCTTTTAATTATGAATAGCCAGGATGAACTGTGCAATTTGTAAATACTTTTTTTCCTTGATTGTTTTTTCATTGAAGGACTATATCATTTTGGATGAAGGTCACAAAATCAAAAACACCGCAACAAAGACCAGCAAAAACCTACGAGAAATCCCTGCAAAATACCATTTTATTCTGACTGGAACACCAGTACAGAACAACCTAAAGGTAAGTCTTACTGTATCGATCTCAATGGACAAAAATATTGTACCACTCACCTCAAGACCACATTTCTGGTATTTTGTGTCTAAAAAGTAAAGTAATGACAGCTCCATTATTCATGAAAGAAAAAAAATCTAGAAATATGCCTCTTTAAAAGTACTTGATGCCTGAACAACCTTGATATAAATAAAAATATCAAAAACTCTTCAGCTGCTGGTATGTGAATTTCCAGTACATGCCACTGTGTAGAATATGAGATATATTTGCATGATGATTGATAACCTATTCTGACTGATTGTTGGCAGGAAACGTGGGCATTGTTTGACTTTGCTTGTGAAGGCAAACTTTTGGGAACATCCCGCACGTTCAAGCAAGAGTATGAGAATCCAATTGTGAGGGTTAGTTGACACACTTAATACCTTCATGAAAATTTTACAGAACAAGCTCAAAAATAGTTGGTTAGTCTCTCCATTAAATTTTGTTGCAATGCTTTCGAATTGTTTGGCACCCGCAGATAGACATCAGATGAGATCCATGAATGGTTCATTGTGTCTAGTCCTGTCATAGTATGACATGCATCAGAAAATTTTCAATATTGGGAATTTATGTTTATGTAATTTTAGCTGTAATCTGAAGAACATTTGACATTTTTCATCTTGTCCTTTTCGTTTCCTGTTTTCAGGCAAGAGAAAGGGATGCCAGTGCTTATGAAAAGCGTATTGGAAATGAAATGTCTGAAAGCTTACGCAAACTAATTGAACCACACTTTCTGCGTCGCACCAAAGCAATGGTACTAGAGAACAACAAAACAGAAACTGATGGAGTTGATGAATCAGTAGAATCGGAAAAAGGAACAAGTCTAAATTATTCATCCAAGTACGACATCTGTTGTCACACTTATGTACTTGTACACATTATTTATAACTTAATTATTCATAGTACTCAGGCCTGGGTTTGAAAGGAAGATAACTCTATCCACCAATCACTATCCAATAGATAGCCTAATTTGTTTTGTACACACGTATACACTGCAGAGTGACTTATCTGGTGGATAGCATTGTTCAGTCTTCGAAAAAAACTGGGACCTGATCTGTAACTGTCAAAAGACGAATCTAAGCTGTGTGACCCTAACCCAAGAAAGGCAATGTTTTAATTATTTGCAGCAAGGAGCAAGTGCTAATGTTTAATACACCTCATTGTACTTAATCCATGGTTTAATGTCGAAACAACCTGACATACCTGACACACAAGGAGATATTTTAGGCCTGCTTTAAAGTAAACATGCAATCTGAATTTAACATATTGGAAAAAAAGATTGCTAAATAACCAGGAAAATATCCATGGAATTGACTACTTTTTTGACATTTTACCAGTTACCTAGTTAGCTTTACAGCCAGTCATTTTTCTCTTGGTACCATTGGACTACAAGAGCAATCCTAGAAGAGTCTACCATTTTATTAATTAAATAAAAAATGATTCATTGTGTGTGAGAGTAAAAATCTTAATTAACCAGCATTATGAGAAGTGGAAGCCTGCAGGTACCTCTCATTTCATCTTCACTGAACTTAGTCTAGTTTTTTTAAAGAATGAATTGTAGATCAATAATATTATTGATTTTTACTATTTTGCATCTTTTAGAATGCCTGAGGATTTGCCAAGAAAAAATGACTTTGTCATTTGGCTGAAAATGTCTGACAGCCAAATAAAAATTTACAGCGATTTTTTGGGTCTTGAACGGGTGAAAGAGGTATGTTGAAATAATAATAATAATGATAAAAAAAAAGAAGAAGCATACAACAGAAACAAAACTAAAGACGATATTTACAATACTTCAGATACTAAAAAAATGACTAATGAACAAAATAATTCATATTTGTACTGCGGTTGTAGATGAAAGTGAGGAGTGATCATCGCAGTAAATTTTCCAATTTAAGCAATTGGAAAGGAAGCCTGAAAAAAATCAGGGCTTCAACGGGATTCGAACCCGTGACCTCCGCGGTATTTCGCGGAAGTCGCGGGTTCGAATCCCGTTGAAGCCCTGATTTTTTTCAGGCTTCTTCTTTCCAATTGCTTAAATTGGAAAATTTACTGCGATGAACAAATTTATACTAGCAATTATGTCATCAGACTTAGCATAGGTCAATAGAAAATTGAAATACTTGAAAGAGAATAACATTAAAGTTTAGACTTATTAAACGCGATATCCCTAATTTTTAACTTATTTAGAAATAGAAATAAAACTAGCTTATCAGTAGAAAAGTATATATACTGCAAATACCGTAGAAATAAATATCACACAGTAAACAATAGGGCTAATTTTTGTTAACATTCTTTAAAGTTCTGTTTTTAGTACAGATATACTTCTCCGTCTCAAATTTTAATTTTATCTTAACCCATTGATGCGTGTGCCGCCCGTAACCGCCCGTGACGAACCTTGGCCTTTCTCCTGCTTCTGACGTCATCATTTTGACCAAAATTGGCATCATCTATACTCAACTTCTGCAGAAAGGGAAAGATCTTTCCAATGATGCCTAGATCAGAGTGATCGGCTCAATGGCGCCTGAGATATGCACAAAAATGCTCAAAAAGATGGGCGAAAAACTCAGAGCAAAATGTGCTGCCACTACACCTAACTGCTCCACGGTAAAAATTGGCCGCTTCGATGACTCTTTCTTAGAAGTTTTTTAACTGCAAGCAAGCCCAGTAAAAGGTCAATCCCTGAAGCGAAAAGAAAAGAAAAGGAGAAAAAGGAAAGGGAAAAAAAAACATAAAAAATCGAAAAGGCTAAAGACGTAGGCCACCTTCTCGTCCAAAACATATCTCAAAATTTTGATTTCTGCGCATGCACTGGCCCAAAGTTTGTAAAACGCGATTTTAGTGGCAAGAAGGGCCAGCTGTCGTGCTACAAATGCATTTTCGACCAGATTAAAGCTAATTTGGCCGAGATCCAGCCTCAAAACCACCAAAATGTCCAAAAAATGCCTTTTTGGCAAAAAGTTCGAGGAGTCAATGGGTTAATAATAATAATCATCATCATCATCATCATATTTATTACAGGAAGCTTTCTCACCTACCAGTGATTTACAGAGTGGTCCTGTTATATCATTAGCCCCAAAATTATCGAGGGTTTATGAGATTATATGTGTATACAATTTCGGTGACAAAAGTCATTTAAAGTTTGCCATAGTGTTAAAAATAGAAATGTGCTCTCTGCATGTTCTGAGTTGTGATCAATGACCATCGTATCCTGTACATGAAAAAGTGTACTTTATCTTACATGTCAGCTCCAGGTGGCCTAAAGTGAAAAATTTATGTTCAGAAAATAAATTGCTGTGTGTGTGTAAGTTTGATTCTTTTTTGCATCAATTGCAGAATTGTCTGTCAGGTCTGAGCTGTTTACGACTGTAGGGGAGAAGTATTCCCCTTACATTATGTTCGCACTTAGCAATATCTTAATCAGGATCAGAACTTCGCTGCATGCATTTCATACCTATGGAGGAAATTATTGACCTTGATACATACATGTCACAGACCTGTGAAGCAAAATAATTATCTACTACCTCTCTATACTTCATGTAAATGTGGACTACGATACTAGTTAGACAGAAAAAGACTAGGTCAGTAAAGAGGAATTTAATTGTTCTTACCATATTGCAGATGTTGATGAGCACTCGATCGCCATTGGCCGAGCTGAATGTGTTAAAGAAGATCTGTGATCACCCTCGTCTTCTTTCTACTCTTGCTTGTGAGCAGCTTGGGCTGGATGAAGAAGCCAGGTTTGTTGCACAATTTTGTAATCCACAGTAAGCAATTTGAAAGCTGTGATCCTTGTCTATCTCAAACAAACAATCTCGTTCCGCAAGCTTCATTAAACGACCGACTCTGGAAAGTTTCATTGCAGGCTCGATTTTGATTGGTAGTTCTCAAACTCATTAATTATTCATGCAGCTCTTGCTCAACTAGAGCATCTTATTCTGGTCAGGTGGATGAGTTTAGAAACCCAATGAAAAACAAGTTGAAAACATGGCCGTGTTTGAAACCCGTGTTTGAAACGATTTAAAACACGGATGCAAATTTTCTTAATCTGCATATTGATAAAGCAACAAAAACACGTGGCGTTAAACAACTTTTTACGAAACAAACATTAAACCTAAATTATTTGCTGCTAACGTTGAATGTAACGGTACAGTTATTAAACTACCCAAAACAGAAAAGCCCATTCTTTTTCTAAATTTAAATTCTCTCGGTGGCGACCTCGTGTTTTGGTTCACTTTCAACCTTGCTGTACACTTCCGACCTATTAAGAATGGCACTGACGTTAGAAATTTTATCAGACCAAATGCACACGTTACCTCAGAATAGCGCTGGCCACACACTTTTCCTCCTCTTCGCAAGTTTTAGGAGGTCTAAAGCTGCACTCTGCCATTTGCCTTGTGAAGCAACGTGTTCGCTCAGAACTGTCTAACAGCTAGGTCACAACCTGACATCAGTTGATGAATATTCAAAAATTGTCACCGCGTAGCAATTAGGTGATAGGATCATGCACGTCATGCACATTGTTCAGAGGATCATGCACATTTCACGTCTCAAATATAATAGTTGAATCAAAAACTCGTGCTTCGGGTTTCATCAGGTTTCCAAACGCATGAAAACAATAAAACAAATGTTTCTCGCGTTTGGACACCTGATGAAACCCTCGCACTCGGGGACACCAGGGACTTGATTGAGGGTAGGACCGCAGGCTCCTTTCCTGAACAGCAGCTGGTGTGAGCCTAGGCATGGGCAATTCATCCAAAGTCCGATATTTCAGAGCTTTTCTGCAGGGTTGCTCATTTCCGACTGAGCTTGTGGCCAAGGAAAGCGTAAACTGGGCATGAGGTTGCCAAACATACAGCAGTACTTGAGTCAATTTGAACTGTAGTTTGAATTGGGTATATGTCTATCTTTTCATGACTCTAAAGTTGTAATTTCTAAATAATAAATTTAGTTATTCACATAATGAAGATTCTCATTTTCCAGGCTTGTTGAGTTGGACACTGAAGAACAAAGTGCCACCTCATTTGCCACCCAACCAAAGGGATTGGGTCCATCTGACAAAGTGCTTACCCAGGAGTCGGGCAAAATGGCCTTCTTGGTATCACTCTTAGAGAACCTTAAGTCTGAGGGCCATAGATGCCTAGTATTTAGCCAGTCGAGAAAAATGCTCGACATAATTCAAAGGGTCATGAGACATGTGGTAGGATAATTGTTATTTTGTTTATATGTACTTCATTTTAGTGCATTCAATGATTCATTTTCAGTTGTAACTCGGAGGTGTGGGGGGGGGCTGATTTTGAAGAAATATATAAATTACGATGGGTGTTTCATCAAATTTTCAAAATCTCAAAAGGGAGATTTAAAAAGTGTGATGTGCAAGAAATAGTTTTGAGAATTTTCAAGGTGATAAGAAATGCAACAAAACACTGTCTTAGGTGGCCGAACACAGTTTTCGCGCGCGCTTTTGCTGATGCAATTCAGAGCATGAATAAGGATTTCAAAGAACAAACATGCTGTCAATATCTAGAGCGATCATTTTATTTACTCAACACCTGCACTATCTGTGTTATTTTTCTCTATAATTGAACGCAGTGTATTGATGGCTTTGGTCTTTTATTATAAAGATATGTTCGAAAAGGTAACAATGCAAAGAACCGAGCAATTTTCAGCTTTTGTTTGTTACCGAAAAAAATGAAACGCATGCGCAGTTGCTCAAAAAATTGAAACCGATCGCTTTAGCGGAAACGTGCCAATTTCTAACGATCCAGTCGTTAGAATTTCAAGAAATTTGGCAAAAACATAGTTCAGAGACCACGTGAATGATCTATCACGAAAAATCTGAATTTTGACATAGGGAATTTTTAATCATACAGAAAACGATTAACGGCGAATCACGAAAATCGCCTATGTCAAAATTTATTAGAACAGTGTTGACAGAAGGGATTTAATATAGTCAATTCGTAGTGTGCAAAAGATGGAAAAAATCAAACGAAAGGATTTTTTTAATTAAACAAAAACCATTATTTTAGCCTTGTTTTTAACAGTCCCCTTGCCATGGCAATAGTACACACCCTAGCCAAAATGCGAGAATAAATACTTCTGTAATTAACCTTGACTCTTGCAAAAAACGGCCGCCAAAGCATAAATAGTTTAAAAGTAATGGTGGAATTAGGCATAGGCACTTTAAAACTGTGTTCGACCACCTTCAGTGTTTGCGTGATATACCTCCGGTTGCGACCATCTCTCATAAGCGACAAGTTTTCCAAAATACTAAAATGTTGCCAAGTCAGATGATTATATTTGGAACCTCTTGTAAGCGACCACCTCTCGTAAGCGAACGCGACCATTTAGAGCTAAAAATTGTTTTTAACCTCCCATAAGCGACCAGTGGACAGATCATTGAAGGAAAATTGGATACCACACGGTGTTTTAACATTATCGCATTCCTGAAGAGTACAAGAGACGGAATTTTATCAATGGGAAGTACCGGAATTTTTTCTCAAAATCGACTTTTCATATGAACAAAGCATTAAAAACAGGGATAAGTCTCTGCAGTTACAATATGCTAATGAGGCAAAATTTTGACGTCACATAGTCTAAGCTCTCTTAAGCGGCCCGCACCGTGCTTTAGCGTTTACGGGAGGTTCAACTCTACTTTTTCGGTTGTACATAAAAAAAAAACACAGATGCCAACAATCATGAGTTTGAAAAAAAAATCGAACCTGGCCAGGTCGATCTAGAATAAAAGTTCAGCCAGAAGTTACTTTTAGACAAGCTAAGACAATGATGGTTTAACAAATTTAACTGGCAGGCACTTGTACATTGTCCGTGAAATACTATTCGTTAAAAAATAAACAACTCAGACTTGTAGTGTAAATGATATCTGTTATTTAAAGGATAGTTAAATATTGATAAATATTGAATTTGTTTCATGTTAGGGTCACAAGATTCTTCGTATTGATGGCACCGTTATAAGCACAGCTGAGCGACAGCATATCATTAACACATTCCAAAACGACTCATCCTACACGTGTTTCCTACTTACCACACAGGTGAGTTTGGAAAATTCTGTGCCAATCTCCTCTAAAATCAATTGGTTTCCTTACTCTTTACAGTGAGCTACAATGGCGTTAGTTTTACATTTGCTCTCTTGTCGTCGACTTTTGTGCCATAGTATTTTGAAAGATTTTTGTTTATTCAATCATCTTTTTCACCCAATTAGATCCAGAACCTAGTCAATAGAGGTTTTGCATGGCAGCCATGTTGCATAGCAAGAACAATGTTGCATAGCAAGAACAATGAAAATATTTTGCACAATAAGAAAGAAACCTTTTTCCCATAAGGTCTGGTAATACGGGCAACATTTTTCTTCAACTTTTCTCGCAACATTGTTGCATTGCAAGTTGAAACACACTGTTGCGCGTATTACCATGCTTGTGACCAACTTGTCTCGCAACAAAATACAGTGTTGCAAGTTGAGGCAACATGTTGCACAAAGTAGACTCGAGTTCTACTTTCTGCAACAAATCCTAGCTTTGCTGCTCGTATTACCACTGAAGCTTCAACTTGTCTCGCAACAAATTTAAATTCAACGCTTGTGATTGGCTTTCGCGAATACCAGCAACACGGCAAAATATAAAAAAAAACCCTGGCGGACCGTGAAGACAGCCTGGATTCGAAGTAGATCAGTAACTCTCGGAAATTTAAGTCATAACTTTTCCCTGTGCAAAGACCTCGATGGCTATCATATTCTTTGGGACACGTCGTTTGTCCCTTCAAAACAAGCACAAGAAAGGCAAAAGGGTTGGAAGAACTGTGGCAAAAAATACAACTCTTCGCCTAGCTATCTGAAACGAAACTGAGCTTCATAGTGAGAGAATTTCGCTGCACGGAAAATGAAGAAGAAATTAAATGATGGCCAGAAGTCGAAGTGGAAGTTCGTCGAAACGCTAAATTATATGAAAGAAGGCGCCATCTTTAATTACACACGATTTACCAATTATACGTGTAAAATTCCGCAGACTTGCAACACTGTATTATGCTGCGAGATAAGTTGGTCAGAAACGTGGTAATACGAGCAGCAGAGGGTTTCAACTTGCAATGCAACAATGTTGCGAGACAAGTTGAAGAAAAATGTTGCCCGTATTACTGGACCAATATTGCATGGCAGCCGTGCAAAACTTCGATGCATTTCATTTTTACTCGATTTGAAAACTAATCCTCATGATTGATGAATCTAATGTCGGTAAATGTTCTGTTGGCCACTTAATATCATTTGGTTCTTTTGAAACTCGGAGAAAGAAGCTGAACAAAAAGTTTGTACAGTGCTTCTCGCTATCTTGTTGTGACACTGTAAAAGTTGCACAGGAAAGTATGTAGTTTACACATTCGTAACTGCGAGTGCCTAGCAACGTATTCATGGTAGCAGGTGTTGCATGAAGTTGAATCAAAGTCAAGAATAAACTTTTCCCCATTTTGCGTTGGCTAGGAGGTTATACGCTAAGCAGCATTTCCACGTCAACCAGTCTAACCTTACCTCACCTTGAAGTTGGTATTCTTATCCTTAGTATACAAATGGACTCCCGAGCTTGTGAATACTGCTTTTAAATGTTCGAAATACAGACAAAAAACGCACAAACAGTTAGTATAATGAAACAATAGAACGTGAAATAAAAAAATGCAGAATGGTCAACTACTGCCGGAGCTTAGAGCAGTCCCTCTTTTCTTGATCCGTAGAGCGTAACGTGAAAAGAAAGCCTGAGAGAAGAAATAGCGAGAAGCGCTAACATCAGTCCTGGGGCCCGTTTCTCGAAAGTCCCGGTATCTTAACGGGCCTAAAATCATCAATTTATAATCTGTCTCAAGAAAAGTAGGGTTTGTTCTGACCTCTAATAAATTCCATTTTGTTTCTACTGTCTAATTTTCAAAACACTTACAACTCCGATCGGGATGGTAAACAAAACAGTTTAACGGGCCCAGTAATTACCGGGATCTTCGAGAAACGGGCCCCTGGCCTTAAGTCCTTTGGACACCTCAAAATGCCAACTGGTCACGCGTCATTTTGAAGTGGGAAGTGTTGTTCAATTTTCCAAGCCCCCCATTCCCCCCTTCCTCCTCAAAAATAATGTTGGAATAGTGGGTCTACATTGTGTTGGGGGTGGGGAGGGGGAGATAGAGAAAGACCATATATTTTACACGTTGGCAAAAGTGTAAAGTATCCCAAGACTTTTGACCAGGATTGTTGATTTGTGATTTCTCTTGTAGGTCGGCGGTGTTGGCATAACACTTACCAAGGCTGATCGTGTGGTAATCTGTAAGTTGATTCTGACCCTGATAGAAAAATCTTACCATGTCAGTTTTTCGTAAGCGGTATCCTTTAAACTTAAAATCTGTCTTTGCTTTAAAGAATATTGATTTTTCCACAGTTGATCCTAGTTGGAATCCCGCCTCTGACGCACAAGCTGTTGACAGGTCAGATGATGTTCGCACAGTAACAATAACCCACCAAATTTGACGATTTTCAGCAAATTCTGAAAATAGTGATCCTTGAATGATGACCTCGACTTCTGGAAACCTTTAGCCTGGACTAACCTATACAAAGGACAAACATTGATCTGCTCTGTTGAAGATTTTCCCAAATAAGCTTTACCATTTTTGACTCTAAATTGCAGGATTTTTCTATTTTGAAATCAAAAGTCGCAAAGCTGAACAAAAGTTGTACTTTCTTTGGTATTGAGGTCACTCTCAACCCGTAGTACCGGTACAAAAATACGTATATTTGAACAGTTCATTTTAGGTTCCAGTTTTGTATGTTTCTTTTTACATTTGACACGTCTGTTGGAAGGTTGAAAGATACATCTCATCTCGCGTGAATTTTAGTTTTCCGAAAGACTTCTTAAAGTAGAGATAAGAAAAGGCTGCATGCTTATTTCCAAAAATTTGCCAAGGGCTTTCCCAAGAACAGAGCCAAGAGTATAACTAAACGTGTTGTTTTGTAAACAGAGTGTATCGCATTGGACAAAAGAGGACTGTTGTAATTTACCGCCTCATCACTTGTGGGACGCTTGAAGAAAAAATCTACCGCAAGCAAATCTTTAAGGAGGCGTTGATGAAGCAGACCACAGGGTCGTCCAAAAATCCTTTTAGGTAAAGCGTTTATTATCTTTGAATGAGGATGTTGAGGAAGTTGAGGGGGGTGGGAAGGAACCTATTTTTCTTGAACCCTTAGAGAGAAGGTTAAGAAGATGAAGAGCTAATAATTCAGTGGAAGGCCATCCTCATCAAAACTATAGAAGTCAGTGTTTTAACGGACTTACAGTAACATCGATAGTAACCCGTGTTTATCTTCTCAATCCTCGACCATCCTTGTTCCTCTATGGTTTATTGTTCCCTCTTTGGTGTTTTTCTATTTTTGTACAGTACTGTATTTCAGGTTTCCCTCAGTTCAAAGGTTATTTTGTACATGGCCAAAATACCGTGAGAGAACCCCTTTAAAAAAGGAAGATTGTGTCACATGAAAGATAGCAAGTTTCAACGAGATTGAGATCGACAACTTAAGCACAAAGAAACCAGACGTTTATCATTAAATGTTGAACATTAAGAGGAGACACTCGATCACATTTAAAATTTTATTACATGTAGTTCATGTTCTGGGGAATTCAGAGACGATAGAGAGAAAGAACTGTAATCTATTTTAAGTCACTGCCTATGAAGTAATAAATAATTGCTGCTTATTAATTGAAAGGCTTTTCAAAGTCAAGAAGAATAGATGAAATAAAGAAAGGCTGATATACAGTATAGGAATATGTATTACTTTTTTCATCGTTACTTATTATTTAGCGCCGTCACTCAGTCTTTTGTTGTTATTTATCTTTTCACTAGTTATATCATATTTCCCATATTTGAAATTTGTACGTTAAAAACTAGAGTCATTCTCTGTAACACCCTGAAGAAGGAAGGCCGTGCCTTCCGAAATATTGGAAAATATATCCCTATACTGTGTAATCAGCCTTGTTATTTTTCGTCTATTATTCAACTTATATCTGATTAGATCCTCTACAACGAGAGGATCCGTTACTTCTGTTTTGTCACTGTGGTCCTTGCAAGAATTAACGTCAACAAGAATGGCGTTTTCCTTTTTGGAATATCTTTTTTCGTTTTAGAGATATTTACGCTTTTACGTAGTTCAAGTGAGGAAAGTGATGATGTCATAGGTGGTTCCCGCTTTAAAACAGTACAACACTCAATCAAGAATATCTCTAGAAATATTAAAGCAGTGTTATACCCACTTTAAAAGGTTGCAAATAGGGGTACAGTATTTGGTTTTTCACAAAAAGAGACTGGAGGCAAGAGTGTATCCATGGCAACAACTTAGTGGGCATTATTCTGTTTCTTTTGTGAAGTACATTTCTTTTGCCAAGTTTGATGAACATTGCTCTAATATTTCTGGAGATATTCTTGATTCAGTATTTTATTATCTAAGTGGAGCTATTTATGACGTCTCACTATCCTCATTTGCATAATACAAAAACATGAATATCTCTAAGACCAAACAAGATATCCCAAAAAGGAAACCGCCATTCGTCTTGACTTTGAAAACCCTTTCAAATAAGCAGTAATTATTTTTTTTACTTCATAGGCACTTTAAATTTGATTGTAATCTCTTTTGGCTTGTATGTTTACTGTAAATTGTGTGTTGATCAGTTAAGTGTTACAGAAATTGTTTACCAGGACATTCCAGTACGAATTGAAAATCAGAAAAGTACTTCAAAAAATAAAGTTAATGGAGTTTCTGTCACTTGTGAACACCAGTTTCCTTTGAAAGTATCTGACAATTTTCTGCAGTTATGTCGCTCTAATTATCTGATTTCCAGCTTGTGTATGTTTCACCTCTCTAAACAGTTATAAAAAGACGATTTTGCATCACATTAAACCCAATTTCTAAACCTGTAGAGGGTAAGTGGATGATTTGTAACTATCTTGCAGGTATTTCTCACGTCAAGAACTCCGTGATCTGTTCACCCTGGATGATCCTCATACATCCAAAACTCAGATGCAGCTGGAAGAGATGCACTCATCTCAAAGAAAGACAGATAGTGAACTTGATGCCCACATCAAGTTTATGATGACCTTGAGTAAGTAATGTGGACAACTTTGTGGCATTATTACAAAAAGACATCTTGTGTAAAGAGTGCTTTAAGAAAATATCAATATCAAATAACATACTGCACACATGCAAGAGACTGTGCAACTACGGTTATGGCATCTCACTGTATTTTCTGACTTAAAGGTGATTCCTCAAATAAACGTTGCCGATGAATTTTTTTGAAACTTTCCCTGAATGTTCTCAACCAAGTACTGTTTTGAAAAAAAAATTAAAAATGATAGATCACCATTCTCGTTTAAGAGATGTGATGGGTCAGTCTTACTCAATGTATGTCTGTACTCGTGCTAATCACGCGCGTTATTCATCGGCCCACGTTACATTTTGCGGTAGCTCGAAACATAGTTTATTAAAGTAACACTTGTGAAAAAACTTGACAGGTAGAAAGTGTCGAGCATAAAATTTGTGGCAAAATCGCACTATTTAAAACGACGTGGACGTAAAGCGTTCGTAGAGTCGCTGTTCTCGCGGCCATGATTTGCATCACAGAGTTTTGTGCACTCTTTCACCTCTATCTTTTTTCCTTTTGTTTTTTTTTAATTAAGGAGGATAATATGTGCACTATTGTTACGCAATAAAAAATATAGGTTACCGTACTCCTTTAAAAGAAAACGAACATTTATTTTGCTATGGAGCTTAGCTTGAGAGAAATTTATTTCGTTGTGTACGTGCACTCGCTCATTTGGGCGCGCTAATGATGCGAGAATTGTGCGTAGTAGGGATGTGCAATGCAATACTGAGGAATCACCTTTAAATAAACGAGACTGGTCACACTCCAGCCACGCCCTCACGAGCCAGAAATTCTACTCTTCATGACTGCTGAAAGGCAGCAGTGAATGTAGTGAACCTATTTCACGAACAAAGCACAGACTACGATTTGCGTAATTCCTCTCATAAATTGACATTGCCCAGGCCGCGTTTTAACTACTTGAAACAAAGTTGCTTTGTTGTGGAATTCTTTACCCGAAAATGTGAGAGAAATTAAATCAGTCAGGAAATTTAAAGAGCAAATCAATCATCTATTTGAGTTGTCGGACTCTCACACGACAGTCTTGTAAAACAGTATGTCGATAGTTTTTAGTCTAATTGTAATTAGATTTTTACTTAATTATTACTGAAGATTTAACCGAGTTTTTTTTTGTAACTTTTTCATTGAATTACAAACACATAGACAAAATAGGAAACATGCATATGACGAAGGGAAATAAAAAGATTAAAAAACATAAATAAACATAAGGCACCACAGAAAAGGTTTCTTAGAAACAAAATCGTAATACAAACTCACCATAATACATGTGTATAGAATTTCTTATGCTTCAGTTAGCTACAACACTGATTAGCTTCCATTTCTTTAAATGAAAAGTTGACTTGTCTTCTTTCCTGCCAATATGGAGCTCAATAGAGTATATTCGCTTCATTTTAGCAATGAAACCTTTTAGGGAATGTTTAGCCTTCTGGCATTTTCGAGAGTAAATATACTATTTATCTAATAAAAGGATGTGGTTGGTTAACGTTAAGTCATCCTGAATGTCAAACTTCCCAAAAATCAAATCAGCTTCCTTCAGTTCTCCAACATTTAACGTCATTTTTTCGGAGCAGGACAATACACGTTTCCAGAATTCACAAGATTCCTTACAGGGAAAGAGAAGATGCTCAATGAATTCGTCCTCTTTTTGGAAGAACGTACTTAGTGGTGATCTTGTAAAACAGTATGTCGATAGTTTTTAGTCTAATTAATTGTAATTAGATTTTTACTTTATTATTACTGAAGATTTTACCGAGTTTTTTAAATAAAGGATCTACCCACCTACCAACCTTACACCTGTGTTAATAGCACGTCTTGCATATCTGATTTGTCTCCTTACCTTTTTTCTTGCAGACATATTTGGAATCAGCGATCACAATTTAATGTACAGCCAGGAAGCTGTGGAGGCACCCGAGGGTGTAGCGACTGACCAAGCTGCTATTCAAGCTAGAGTAAGTATTTACCCACCGTAATGATTCGATTTAGCGGCCTCCCTCTAATAAGCGACTCCCTTGGAATGAGTTTTAATAATAAGTGCCCTTATTCAAATATAATATTACAGCGCCGTCAGAGTTCATCTTCCTTTGACCTCCTTTATTGCTCACACACGTAATGTCGCATTACAAAATCAGTGGTTTTCGCCTGAGTTTCTCAACTATTTTATGTATTCCAATTTTGTGCCGATTGCTGGGCTGGTCGTTCTGGCCAGG
>JAHPZR010009395.1:0-7500 GCA_019787425.1 Platygyra sinensis | reverse complement strand
CTGATTCACTGTATTGTCTTTGATTGATTCACTGTATTGTCTTTCCTTTGCGATATGCTGGAGTAATTACATTCAATGAAAACCACTCTTAATATAACTTGTCTTCCTCTTATTAGGATAAGGAAGCCATGCCATTAAATATGTAAGGCCCGGGTCAAACGCCGTATTTCACATGAGCCGAACCTAATGAGCAATTTGGGTCGACTCGAATAATTAAGAACGCCTAATTTGAGTCAAACGTCGATCTTAATTCAGTCGAACCGAATTTCTACACCAAAGAAATAAAAAAGCGGTCTTGTTGAGCAGTGGTTTTTCAATCTAAAATCAATGTTTCGCCCGCTGTACAATTCACGGTAACCGGGACGCTGACGTTAACAGTGATGATTCATGCAGATATATAATAAGCACACGTGGGCTCAAAATAAAGCACGTTTTTTCGTGAACGAAACAGTGAAAAGGGAGCCTTAAGACCAGAAACTGTGAAAGCATTTTCTCCTGCGACAGCATGTGTTGACTACTGTTTGCCTTGCTCGAAGGTTTCTTTCGAGCAAGGCCCACAATACGCAACAAACTTTCCAGCTTTCCAACCTGGTATCCCGTCGTTTTCTCTGGAAGTGAGCATTTGTTGCACAATGGAAATTTACACACGAAGGCAGCGTTATTTCGTCGTGTCAAAACACGACATACAAGAATCTTAATCATTTTCATCCTCAAAACAACCTCGATAGGCAGCCATGATAGAGAAAATCAAAGTGGTTATGAGCCACTCAACTTGAAAAATAGATCGTTTCTAACCAGAGACAATTTTGATGACACCGACTTGAGGTCAGTTTAATCCGAAGGTTAAGTTAAAGTTAAAGCCCACTGGCATTGTTAAGAAATACTGCAAACCGTAACGGTTAGAGAGTACACGAGGAGATGTAACACTGTTGAAAGCAATCACATTCACAAAGTTATCAGTCTGAGGCCGAGTTATCTTCGTCCGGGAGACTGAGGCACCTATAAGGAAAGTTCCGCTTGTCCGATCACAAAAGCAAGTAATAGTTCTCATTTTCATATTTCTCAAAATATTTTGTTCCCAGCCATACAGTTTCAGAGATCTTTTTCTCTTTTTGATACGTTTTCTCATCTTAGAAATTTGAAAAATGCGTTCAGCGTTGACTCACTATACCACAAGGACAGTAACAACAAAGTAAAGCCCTGTTCGTCGGGGTTAGTGCATGGATGGGTCATCGAATACGAATACCGCGTGTTGTAATATATAACTTTTTTTTTCGTTTTCCCTTTCCTTTTGCAAGGCGATCCTAAAAACCGCAGAGTTGCCATCCTTTTGTAATGTCGTTTCTTCCATTTATCAACTTTTTGTTCCTCATTTCGCCATGGCCGTATTTACATGTATTTATTTACATTATCGTACATTAAATAAAGAGTGGGACACGTTGTTCGAATTCTCCCCAATTATCTCTCGACTGTTGATCTTTCAGAAAGAAACTCCTATATGCAAAGGTTGAGAAATTTTCGTCGTCTCGGGTACAAATCAAGGATTCTGGTCTCACTTACGGTGTTGACGACGAAACATTACCATTTTTAGCTCTCAAAGTATCGTTTAGGGTGCACTAGAAGAAATAATAATTAAAAGAAATGCTCTTATTTAATTTCTGTTTCAGGCTTGATTTCTGCTAATCTCTCGATTACGCGAGTCGCGAGTGCCCACGGGATCCTCTCTTGAACAATAGCTAGTAATCGAACCTATTCCGTTTTAAGTGGTATCTTTTAGGGGTATAATGAAGTCCTCCCGTAAGAGTTAAATTCAAATTTTGCGAAGAGCATTACTTACGGCTTTTTCATATGGGAGCTCCCCCGGGTTTCCAAATGTCTAAAGGGAAGTGATGGAGTGAAGGAGTGATGAAGTGAAATCGGGTCCACCACTGCAACTTGGAAAATAATAAATATTTTCCAAGTTAAAAAGTAACTGAGATCGAGGCTGATTCATACATTAACATGAGTTTACTTTGATTGTCATTGATTATGCGTTTGGTTCGCCTCGTGTGAAAATCCGCGTTTGACCCAAAGTCGGTCTTCAGACGTTCTTTACGGCTGGCCAGGCGTGAAAAACGCCTCAGTCGCTCCAAATAATATCAGTCGAACTTAATTGGGTCAAACGCCTAACTTCACATGGGCCTAATTGGTTGAATTGGGTTCGGCTCATGTGAAGTACGGCGTTTGACCCGGGCCTAATGTAACAGGCAAAACTTCTAAACGATAAAGGTGATTCAGGAAGATCAAGATGGATCAAAATGTGCATAGATCTTCAATCTATTGTTCCTCAAAACTTGTACCTTGTTGTTCTTTTGTCTTAATTTTCTTTGGAAAGGCTCCATCGCCCACATTGGTGGAATGCATAACAATCGATGAAGCAGACGAAGGAGAGGAACTTGTCAAGGACTTTGGCTCTTTACACATCGAAAGTGCTTCACCTGAAATGTAAGCTCAGCAGATCGTCCTCATTCGATTTGTTCATCAATTCACTTCTGTGACTGTGCTAGTTAAACTTTTTTAATGGAGGCCCGTTAATCCGATTTTCAACGGACCACAAAAATCTGGTCGTATTAACGGGATGGCTGTAGTATAGGGTTAATAACACTGACTGACTGAGCTTTTGTTCAAATAACCTAACGAGATGACCAAGCCGCGAGGCGGGGTCAGTTTGAGAAATATAAGTAATCATCTCTGCATCGCTGCATGTTTTGCTTTTGTTTAAATTGCAGTGTTTTTTATCTAGTGACAGCGACGTGAAGACGACAAACAGTAGACGAGAGTGTCCTACGGGGGTTCATGTCTCAGATGTTGTTCTGATACACAAATGCGCATGCGTAACAAGCAAAGAGGAACTTGACCAGTACGAGGCGTGTCTAAACAGTGCAAGGTAACAAACTCGCTGACTTCTGAAATTTCACTCTGAGTTGATGTCTTAATTATTTATCCGTGTAACTTTGATGAAACCAACATAAAATGTTTTCATTCAACCAATTGTCAAAATGACGATATACAGTCAGGACGTTCTTGGTCTCAAATTCCCGCAGTGTTTTCACATTGCTGTGGCTTATTTTCCTGAAAAGTTAAATGTGATTCGTGGATAGATACAGTAGAACCTCTCTAAAATAGGGACACTGAAGGGACAGCAAAGTGCCCGTATAAGGGAGGTGTCTGTATTAGAGAGGTCACTATGACGACGTCACCCTTAAGTGTCCTCTTACAGTATAGAGTATTTAGTAACTAATATCAGGCTAAAAAGTGTTTGTCCTGTGAATTTCTGGATCTCCATTGATTAACTTTGCTGTACGTCTCAGTTACATGATGTACATTTTGGACCAAAACTTAATACTGCACCAGGAACTAACTGCTTCTCACTGTCAAACGTCGAAATTGAATATGGAACACAGTGTTTAATTCGGAAAAGAAATTTTAAAAATTAGTCTTCGTCGATCAGGTCCTCCAGACAACGCGGGATTTAGTCTTTACACATTGTCTTTTTTGCAGAGGACGGCAAAGAAATGTACCGAGAATTTAAACGCACGTGCACAGACACTGTTCTGCTCATTATTTTTTTTGTTTAGTGCCGTTGCCGTCATGGTTTTCCAAATAAGGGGTTTCAGCAAACCACGACGGCTACGGCGAGGAAAGCGTCACCAAACGAAAGGTTTAATGAGTAAAACAACAGCTGTGCACGCGCGTTTTAAATATTGATACATTTCTTTGCCATCCTCTGCAAAACAACAACGTGAAATGACTAAGTTCGATGTATTTTGGAGAACGCGAACCGCAATTGCTAACTTTTGAAAACTTCTTTTGGAACTGAACGCCGTCGGTGCATGTTAAATCTGGGCATGGTTTTAGACCGATAGGCGTATTGAAAAGATTTACACAGTTGCGACATTCGAACATAAAATACAAATTCATTTTTTACAAGTCGTCCTCCGCGCCGTCACCGTTGTCATTGCTTAAGGCCCTGGCAAACGAGGACACAGTGTTGCTCATGATGTTTCTTGGGCGCGCAAACAAATGAATGTTGTGTTTCCATGCTGCGCAAACTGGAAACATTTGTTGCGGACACAAAATGTTTCTGAACAAAATCAGAAACATTTTTAGTGTCCCGGACACAACATTTGTGTCCGCAACAAATGTTGCGCGCGTGGGCAAACGGGGAAACATTTTTGTCGGCAACAATGTGTCCTCGTTTGCCAGGGCCTTAAAACTTCCTAATGTTTGTGTAACCGCTGACAGGAAATGGCACATACCGCAAATTATCGACACTTGGTCCCCGGGGTGTCCGTAATAAAGAGATTAAATTTATATGAATTTGCTCCCTAGGGTAGAGGTTTATTGTCCGTTGAGGTCCTTATTATCGAGGTTTATTTAGAGAGAATGTATGAGAATTTTGTTGGTGCAGACTGTAAATCAGTTACTGGTATATTGCTTTTATCTTTCAAAATGATATCGATAACCTCGTACACGTTGGCTAATTGTCACGCTGTCTTCATCGCAGTTTTACAGGATTGTTACACATAAGCTAGACTATCTCTTCTGTGATTGGCTGAAAGAGTACAGTAAATTTTCGAATCAACGCCCATGACGTCGTCTAGCTGAAAATTTTACATTTTTTTACATTTTACATGTATTGGGTCGGTAAAAACCGTTCGGTTATCACACCAATCATAACGAAATAAATTAAAAGAATAAAAATCAAATATATCGATATATAGAATAACGATATCAGAATTAAACAAAGAACACTCAAGGTCACGGGTAATCATATCATGTATGACCGCGCTGCATGATTTCTAAGGTAATCAAATCAAGTTCGCGAGCTTTGTTTTTTCCTTCAGTGTATAATAAAACAATCATTACATTTGGTGTTTGTGATATCCAGAATAACCAAGGTCGAGGTAAGGGTTATAAGCATCGGCCTTCGGCTTCGGTTGATAACCCCTACCTCGACCTTGTCGGCAATGGTTGATTGCACATGTCAGACAGGGTCTCTACGGAGGCTTCAAGTTGTAGCCTGGATCGCTCACTGTCTAAACCGGGGATTTGCTATAACGAAGGCTACCGAGTTATCGATTCCGATTTTGGTTTCCACTTATCATTAAAACGAAACAGTTATAAAATGCTGCACAAGACAAATGTGAAAATGGCCAGATCAGATTGATCTGATATATTTCTTAAATTTGCAGGCAGCAAGAGTTGGATGGTAAGACTGAAGACGCTATAATGGGCTACATGGACGCGTTAGAACTGATGGATAGCGAACTGGAGCTCCATTTAAAGATTCTTGAGCTAGGGAAGAAAATGGATTTGCATCCATAATTCAGTGATCGTTGCAGTGGAGAACACAGCAAAAATCAGCAAAAATAGCTAGCTCATGAGTGGAATAAACAGAAGGCAGATGATAATTTATACCAAGTGTTCTGATATCTTTACCTTACTAGTTTCAAGCAGCTGAAATGGCCTCCGAGTTAGGTGAATCTTGAACTCTGAATTTCATTTCCATCCCAAATTCAAAATTAAAGAAAATAAATATTTCACAGTCATGCTTTGCGTTTGGCAATATACTTGAGAAACCAAATAAAGACGATTTAACAAGTAGATAGATTTTATAAGTATGTTTTTTTTTTTAAAACAACCAGAATATTGTAAATTAAAGAGTTGTTACCTCCTCTGTTACGGATTTGTTTTTACAGATAGGAACTTAAGTTCCGTTTATATCGCTCAGAAATATTTTGTTTCGTGTATTTTGCAAAGCTTGGGTTTTATTATAATATATAAATCTAGGCCAGCCTAAAAGCGTTGCTCCTGGGCCAGGTTGTTCAGAGCCCGATTTAGCTAACCCAGGAAAAGGTAGAATTTTGATTTCAGTTTTGTAACTTTGCGGTGAGGTTTTCTGTATATTGTTTGGCCCCCAGTTTTGAGTTTTAATGATCACCATATACACAAAACAAAGCAGCAAAAATCATTTGTATAGGAGAAAAAGTTAAATCTGGTTAGCGTTAACCGGGTTCCGAACAATCCTGCCCAGTTAAGCTGACTTGAGCCCGCGATCCAATCAAAAACCAGCACTTGATGAGCTCTAAACCTGAGCCCGCAAAATGGTCGCGTGACACTGGTCAGCGGATTTCTTGATAGGACTGCTGTCAATTAAACAATATGGATGTCTATATCAAAGATATATGCTGCAACCAAGACTGCATGACTTGGTATTAGCTGGATGGCCGCCATGTTGCGCGAGGTTGTCGTCGTTGGGCGCCCGCGATCCATGCCGCTAGCCATTTTTACCATGAGAAAAGAGTTGCGTGGGTTTCTATAGAGTGTGTGCACCTGACGTCATCAAATTCTCAAATCCAAAACTAAAAAGCCACTAAAGGTTTTATCCTCATCAGGCATAAGAGGTACCAAATTTATGGCTGTTTACAACTTTCCAGCGCAATAGCATCCTTCGTTTGGAAACCAGCGCATTTTGAATTTCGAAGTTACGGCGGTGCGTGACATAACCCTACGATCGCGTTTGTCGAAAAATATACACTTATCTCGAGATTTTTAGCCATTTTAGGAGTTAATGAACAGGAAAAGTACTTTAATTTGTAAAATTTTTTGGTTCGGTTTAGATAATCAGTCCACTAAATAGCCAAAGTAAGTTCCAGATGTTTACACTATTTACTGGCCGCCACTTTTTTGTAGTTACCATTTGCCAGTGTTATCTGCTGAACAGAATGACAGTCATTCGTGCCCGTGCAGGAAGCTGAGATGAAAAGTTTCTTTGGTCCATTTTTTGTGCTTAGCTGAAAAGATAGCCCACGCAGCCCACTCAATGTCCCGGTTAGGTGAGTTGCATGTACAGGCCAGAAAGGCGGGCTATGTGTCAACCCTTTTAGCCGGGTAGCCCGGGCACCCTCCCTCCATATAAAGAGGCCCTAAAAGCGTCTTTCCCTAGCAAAATGGAAAGCAATGTATATTCCCCTCGTTCTAAAAGTGTGTTGCCCAAGAAAAATTCTTAAAAATAAAAGTACTATGCTTCATTCTAAAGCGTGTTGCCGGAGTGGAACGGAACCGCATATATATATTTCCCTCGTTATAAAACGTCATGACCGTCGATTTTTTGGGCCCTTCCAGCCGAGTTATTCTGTTCACTTGTATCATTTTGTGAGCAACCTTGACGAAATTTCGTCAGAATCACCACTTTTGCCAAATTTATCGTTTTCGTCAAATTCTTCGACTTTTGGGGGCTCTTCTTGCTGGGTTATTCTATTCACTTGCTTTATTTTGTCAACAACCTTGGAAAAATACCGTGGCACAGCAACATGGCGGCCAGAAAATAGTATAAACATCTAAAACATACCGCTTTGGGGGACTGATTATCTGTACTGAACAAACAAGCATTTACATAATTAGGCACTTTAACTAATACTTTAACTTTTGAATAGGCTAAAAATAACGAGATAAGTA
>JAHPZR010009393.1:7500-10727 GCA_019787425.1 Platygyra sinensis | reverse complement strand
CGATTTCCAATGATTTTTCCCACCATACTGAAACTTACCCCCTTTAATCAGAGTTTCACGTATCGAACTGTGTCCCTTGGCAATTATGCAGTTGTTTACGCGCCTACCCCCCTTTTTCTCGTAATATTTTAAAAATTTTTGATAGGTCAAGAACCGTAAATGTGCTTCTTTAGGTCTGTGCTCTAGGGATTTATTACCCGTTTACATCGTAAAATTCCTTCAAACTTCGTGGAAAAACTATAGAAACATCGCATTTCGTGGACGACTGGCAGCACAAGGTACTTCTAATGGCTGTATAATATACGATCTAAGCTCAGCCAATCAGATTGCAGTATTTGCATCTAGTTACTAGTTAGAATATCACTACTAGCCATTAGTGTGAAATGAAGACTTTTTGGCTTTTGCTATAAGTTTTGGGGGAAAAATTTTGATGAAAATAGGATCATTTAAATCTTGATGAAGACTAAACGAAGTGACATTTACGTTTCTTGAACTTTAAAAACAACTTGAAATTGTTGAAACAATGATGCGCATGTACACGAGTTCACATGATAAAATGCCGAATTCAACTTGAGCGAATCTTTTTAAGGCGCAGAGTTATTCCGTAAATAATTTGGAAATCCGTTATTTTAAGTAAAGTTTTGGAAAAAAATTAACTGAACCATTAGATTATTCGCTCTCGATTTCTGTGAGGTTCAAGTTGATTCGGCCTTCGGCTTCATCACTATCACTCATAGAAATCTCGAGCCTCATGATCTAATGTTTAAGCGGGCATTTGTCAGATAAAGCGCATGTGCGGTCTTGATTGACGAACATTTTTTTTTTAACCAATAGAAACGCGTAGTACTATCACGAGCGCCATGAACATTGCCGCAGTCGAGCGTTAGAGTTGCATGAACGTGCCTTGCGATATCTCTTAATTCCGCCGGCTTTTGGCTTTTTTTGTTTGTAAAGAATATTTATCCATGTTTATGTTGGTGAAAGGCCGTGTCCCGTTGATTACAGCGCCTGCGCTTTACTTTCTATCCAATTGTTAGTGTATTGCAGCTATATATACAAAGTTTCCATTTCGTCATTGCTATCTTTCCTTCGTTTCTTTTTTTTTCGAACATGGATACGGCTACTCGAGTGAAAAGTAGCTTTTTGTCTCTAACCGTCTCGCTTCGAACAACGCCTCTCGAGGGCATTGCAGTTCTCTGACGGGCATTCAACTCAACACACGAAATATGCGACTTTACATCTTCCAAGATGACTAATATTCTTCAATTCGGTTATTACGATTTTTCACACAGCCTCGCTAAAGTCGATGGACGGTGATTTTTTCTCATGGCAGCAGTAACAATAACGAACTTTGAAAACTGCCGTCAGATTGAGAAAAAGTTCACATTGCCGCACATCTGCGCAGAAGGGTGTCAAATGCCTTTAAATAGCGCCGCCAGCGCCCGCCATCTTCACATACAGAGAAGGTCTGTATCGGATCAATACTCGTACGCTAGTTCCGCTCTATGCGCTGGCCTTTGCATTCACATACACTTGCACAATACCATAACATGCAACCTCTTTAGAACACCCCCCCCAAAAATTTGCAGTACTCATTGTTTGCATATTCCATCCTCATCTCCACATGAACATGTCCCAAGAATAATCTAAAACAATGCCGTGCAAACTTTTTGGGGGTGTAAAGAGGTGTATTCTGGGATTTGTGCAAGACAGAGAATACGGCGGCTGAAGCCCGCAGCACGTGAGCGGCAGTCAAAGCTTAGCTGCTCCTACGAAACCGAACGACACGATAATAGCCTTTGTTCATCCGCAGGTAAACAAAATAGAGATCAATGCTAAAGGTTGCTTTGGCTTCTTCTAATAGTCCAGACTCGAGAATGTCCGAGGTTTAGGTGGGATCGAGCAAACCGGATATATTGTTGTTTCCAAATAAGACAAACTATCACACTACCTGGCGACACTCGAAAGACGAACTTCGAAGCGAGTTGCTATGCCGACGGCCCTGGCGGCTCAGATTTTGCGCCAAATTAGAGCCTTGGAGGACCCAGACGTCTTCATATTTTTCTCACATTTTAAGAGACTGATAGGGTTTTGACAATCTTGTATCCCTTTTCGTGAATATTTTGTGTCATCTCTAGCGACAATATGTGGCTGGGCTTCAATGCCTTTCTGTAAACTGTACAATGAACGTCACTACACGTAAATTTTTCCCCGCCTGTCTGATCCTGATTGTCATTCACAAAATTTTTCCGCGCGCACGACCGTATGCGAAGGACGTGAGATGCTCAGAGTAGTTTCGTAGTTTTTCCGTTTTTCGTGGGGAAGCGAATTCCCACATCGACTCTCGTGACCACCCTTCCGCAGTATGATGTCCCTATAAGTCAGGCGGTCTCCTCGAGTACCTTCATTCGGAATGCGGCGCCTGCATTAACCAGGCGTGTACTTCCTTGTAACATATCAGCCACTCCAGGATAATGCATAATGTACTGCAGTGGGTAACATTTCGTGACGGACTCTCTTCATGTTGAACATCCATAACGTCGATACTGTCTAACATTATTGGTGGAATTTCCATCCACTCCTCCATCACCCGTCTCCACCACCTTAAACACATGTGGATAAAGTAGACTCGGCTCCTTAGACTCAAATAGAAAATCGGGGTTTCCGCTCAACAGAGAAAACTATCAAACGTTCGGTTTCCATGGACGGCCCAGTGGGAACGAAAATGGCGGTGCTTTCAGCCAATCTCTCTCATTGCAAGAGAATCGCAAACAAAACATGTTTAACGAAAGAGAATCAAGCCGAGAGTGGAAACGTTACATGACGACGTTTTCATCTTATGGGCTTGTCAATAGACCATGCTTGCGATCTATTCATCTCAAGCTACACAATGCAAAAATGTAATCTGCATCCTACACACTCACACTCCACTGCTCGAAAAAATTTATAGGTCGGGCCTCTATTATATCATACAAAAAGAAAATCGATCAAAAAAAAAAAGACATGCCCGCGTTCAGGCAAAGCGTTAGAGGCTCACTGCCGCTACCAAGCAAACCACATAGCGACACGGACCGTCCGTGTCGCAGTACTTGACAATCGGGGCTAGCAAGTAAGGCATGCTCCGCCAACGAGAGGCGGTTGAGGACCAAATCTTCAAATTTCGCGACACTAGCTGCTCGCGGGATAAATTCGCGATTTCCTCATTTTCTATAAAGCTCTGAAGACAC
>JAHPZR010009393.1:0-2500 GCA_019787425.1 Platygyra sinensis | reverse complement strand
ATTCCCCGAACAGTGACAAGAACATACATCTATCAATTTGACTTCATTGTGAAAGGATATATGTTTAAAGTTCTTCGCGTGGAAGTGAGAGGTCCACCGAACAAGGATTTTTCTTCTTAAGGGGTTGGCTTTCAATTGCGACGACGAAGTCGCAGTCGGAGTGGACATCAAAAATTGGAGTCCTAGGTGGAGTCAAAAGCTCGATGGAATCGGAGTCGGAAGAATTAGAACGTTTCACCTTTTTTCCGATTCCGTTTACGACTCCCGGCGGTCGCTTATGATCCATTAAAAGAATGAAGCATTGTGATTGGTTTATTTCATCGCGAGAGACGGAGTCATGAACTGAATGGGTGTTCAGTGCTTCCGACTCCATCGGTTTGATGCTAATAAGCGCACTCAGTACCATTTGCTTTAGCTCGACTTTTAACTGAATATAGGTCTTTTTATTCCTTCTAGTAGTAAAATTATTCCGACTCAAGAAGTGTGTAATTTCTGACGATTGAGGCACGAATTAGTTAGATCGATGTTATTATTCTGACGGCCTGATGAAGAGGCGGCGGGGGGGGGTGTGTATGGGATATTTAGGGACTCTTTAGTGCATTTTTCTGCACGTGTGCTTTTCATATTTTTTGACCTTAGTAAGGTTAGCAAACAATGATGCAAGGCTGATACTACGTAGAAAGCTAACGGGACAACGACATGATAGAGTCCAAAACTGAAAGCCAAGAATTGCAACCGTGGACAGCTGTTTCCGACCTTGTTGGGTCTCATCAGCACGGTGTAGCAAGTTGTGAAGTGATCAGCTGATCGACTGACCAGACCCAACAAAGTCGAAACAGCTGTCCACGGTTGCAATTGTTGGCTTTCAGTTTGGACTCTATCATGTCGTTGTCCCGTTAAGCTTTCTGTGTAGTATCAGCCTTGCATCATTGTTTGCTATTCTTTCTGTTTTTGGCTGATCAGATCTTTTACAGATCCTACGTAAACAGGCAGCATTTTCGTTTGCGATCCTTTGCATCATTATGTTTTTCTTAGTAAGGTAACTTTTCTTAGGTAAATTAGCCTCTAAACGTCCTTTTTTACTCTTTGGTTATTTTAGGAAGTCAATACCACTCTCCATTAAAATTAATTGTTTTTATTAATCAATGTGAAATTTAAATGGGGTAAATAAAGTTGTTGTTGTTGTTTTGGCGGGAGATTAGGTCCTTTTAGAATTTTTATCATGTATAATATAATTATGCATGTATAATTGTAAAATTTTCTACCTCGCCGGGGGTCTCGTGTTGCTGCATTAGATGAGAAATACGTATTTTGTTCCACATATTTTTTGCACACATCTTAAGGGTAGTTTTTTTAGTAGTTATCGTAGCTGCATTAGACGACTGACTGAGGCAGTAAACTATTCATAATGAATGTCTCGTGTTAGTGTAGTCAGAATGGCGTTAACATGTACACTAGCTGTAGTTTACAAACCTCATTGCTTGTTGGTTTACTTTACAGCTGACTCAGCATGGACGGCAACACCACATCCTCTCCCTCATCGACAGCCATTTTAAATCCTCCACCTCTGAGTAGCCTGGACACTACTATTCTGGTATTATTCGGTGTGATCGCTGCTGCCTCCTTTGTACTCAACTTGTTGTTTTGTATCGTGCTTCTTAGGAAACCATCCATGTTAAGGCAACCCCATAATATTCTGCTGTTCAGTTTAGCCGTGGCGGATATGCTCACTGGTGAGATACAAGCAAATGAATTACCAAACCTTTGAATTATATACCTTTTCAATATCTTGACTGGCTCTCTTAAAGGAGTTTCGTCAAGGTTTGAGACATCTTGAAAAGTTTAGCCTACATTTTTCAAATTCCTTATTTGTAATCCTTGCCAATTTTCCCCATCTTTTACCGTCGTTGTTTCTATATGGCTTAGCATTATCTCTTTAGTGTTATTCTATCTTGTGTAAACTGCTCAGAGTTTTAGGGTGGCCAGTTCTCGTTATCCACCTATGTCTAGTTATCAATTCTGTGAGACTTGGAGCCTTACTATGCAGAATGCTAACAAAATATCTCAAAATGGCCGTTTTTTGATTGGGTAAAATATTAAGACGGAATCCGCCAGACGTTGGAGTAACAAGTGAACAAAAATCTTGTACCAAGATTATTTACATTGTATTGCAAACTTCTGTAGGGCTCTTTTAAATATCTTCTCAAAACAATTCATTTCTAGCAACACCAAACGTCGAAAACGAATGTTGAACTTTGTATGAAACGTTAAAAGTTTTGGTGAAATGAAACTGATCGATGATGGAATTTTGCCTGTGTTTCCACAAAATCACTGAACTTTGAAATTTATTTTCTCTCGTTCCCGTGGGAAATTATTGTTCGGAGTTATTTCAGGCAATTATTTATGTATTTAGCTTTAAAAAAATGTAAAAATGACTGTAAAATATTTAAAATTACTCTGGTACAGATTTTTGTCCACTAAAACCTGAAATTGCTCCATC
>JAHPZR010009391.1:0-11730 GCA_019787425.1 Platygyra sinensis | reverse complement strand
TTTTGGTTACATATATTTAAAAAACATAACAAAAGGAACAAAGACACATATATAAGAATTACAAGGTGACCAGTAGTTTATAGTTTGCATAAGGAGACCAAAAAAAGAAAACGTGAGGTCAGGGCATGAAAAAATAAGGGCTGGTCAACGGACCAATGGTCACGGTCTAAAGCGAGGGCTTTTGACCGGTCAAAACGTTTGACTGCGGTCAATGTTGACTATGGTCAAAATTGAATGAATATAATAACATAATTTGAATATAAAAACCAATCCGTGTTTATTCACTTATTTACTCTAAAATACGCTCAATTGCTGATTCCCTGATTCCAGAAATGTGAGCTCCAAAGAACTGCAACTATTGTTTTACATTTTACAACAAACGTAAAACAGACATTGCCGTCGCGCCGGCTTCACGTATCAAACTTCTGGTCTTTCTTTGCGTCTTTCGTAATTGAAATGAAGTAATAAATGAAACTAGTTTGTTTTTTCATGAACTGAAAAATGTTAAAGTTTACTTTTCACTCATTAGCAACGCTACCTGCAATAACAGCTGTTGTCTACGTGGCTAAGAAGGAAAACACAGTGATTTTAGTAGCCTTTCATAAGGTCCCTGTTTTCTCAGTCCCAGTCCCTTGAGCAAGAAAAAGCCCGGATGAGTACGTGAATAACCACACGCGCCCAAAAAATAAACTAGAGGTTTAGGAACCACGTACGTTTTAAGAACTTCCTTGATTACTTATATGAGTTGGAAAGTCTTCATTTTAGCCCTTGAAAGTTATTGTCATGGACAAAAAGTCGTGTAAACTATCCCAAGAAGAGAAAATTCAACTTCCGCTTGGCGTCCGTGGTGCTAAAGCTGCTGCTCTCTGTTCTATCTTCGGGTACTGACAACAAATCTTATTTTGTTTGTGTGTATATGTGCTAAAACAAGTATTCGAATTTCAAGATCATTCAGATTGTGTGATTGAACTCTATGCACAATACTGTAGAAACTGTGGATCGTTTGTGTCAAGAAGATTTGACTCTTTGTTAGAGCTCTGCAATAAACAAGTGGTAAGCACTATCATTTTAACGACCAATTCAGTTACTTAACTAAGAATTGCCAAAATAAGGAGTCAGATTTGAAATTTATTCCACAGCAAATGCTCTTACATATTTATTAATGAGTTGGCTTATCTTCTTAGTCTTAACACATAGGGGCAAGGGGCTAAAATACTGTCTTTTAAAAGAAATTTTGCGTTATGATTTGACCGGCCACAAACGAGGTATGTCCGAGCTAAAATTGGTTTGGCCGTTATTTTCAGCCCTGGAGGTTATGGAGTTAGCCTCCATCTCGTTTGAAAGAAACATATAAAAAAACATGGGAGTAGAGGGACAGATTGCTAAATTAAAAAGCTAGAAGTACTGGATAGGAGATAGCTTTTAACACTTTTGATTTGTGGAAACTTGTGTTTGATATGCCGAGATAGAATATACCGGTAGTTTTTAACACTTTTGGAGAAAGCAAATGATTTAGGTCTTTAAACTTGTATGGCAGTTCTTGTCAAAGATCAATGACTGTAAATGAGATCATTTGTTTGCCAATATTTGTTTTAAATTTACTCGAAATTTGTGAAGATTTTGTTTGGCTGCATACCTGGTGTTATAATTATGTATGTTACTGGCATACTGGAAAAAATGGTTAAAGAGATCAGGCAAAACACCTTTGTGCCATGCATGTACAAAACTATACAGTCCTTTTGTAGTCTCCGTACTCTTCAATAAAACAAGGGAGGTGAAGGGGGTGCTTATTCAAGGCAGTTAATTCAAACTCCAAGAAGTTCATAAACATTTAAAAAATTCTCTTTTCTATGAAACTGTTGGCTTTTTTGTGTTTGACATGTGCTAGGAGCCTACATTTTGCTTTGAAGTTGCCCAGAAAGGCAAAACTTGTTTTAGGTTGCTAGAACTTCAAAATTTTGAGGTAAAAAAATTCAAGCCACACCTATGGGAACGAATCTTGGTACATGTAACTCTTTGGGGTTCTTTTCAAAATTTCTGATAAGCAGACGGGTTCTTTTGATATCGGAGTTTCTGCGGCTGAAATATAAAGTTTGTATGGCAATTGGGAGGTCCAGGGGGGGGGGGGAGTGCTCCCAGAAAAATTGGGTGGGGTGTGCGGCCTGCTTCCCAAAACCCTTGCCCTATTTATGACCAAAATGTGCGATATTCTCTACCCTATTTATGGCCTGACCCTTAAATCAAACCCCTGTTTCAGAGCATTATAATTAGTTCCCTAGTTCCAACCAGACCGTTAACATAAATGTGAGGGACTTTTATTGATTTTCATTTCAATAATGATGAAAAAGTGACTTCTTAGAAACACGCGCATATCGATTAATGCTAGAGTGCAAAAACAATAACCCATTTATGACCAAAATGGCCAACATTGGCTGAACTCGATACCCTATTTATGACCAAAACAGCTGAAAAACCAAACCCTTTGGGGCCTGCACAAAACCTATATAGCCTATAGAAGGGGGGGGGTGGGGGGGTTTGGGGAGGTGACATTGAATTTAGCTCATATTCCCCATACAAACTCTTATATAATTTTGTACTTGGGTGTTCATGAAATATAAAATTGTCACGTTTGCTGCTGAATTTAAACTGCACGAAAATCACCATACCACAGTTGTACGTTGCACTCTGCAATATCAGAGATTGCCTCACTAGTATATAAGCTTAATTACTAAACACAGATTGCACGCTTTCACGCCGAGCGACGCAAAACCAACTTTTTCAACTTCAAAACACTCAGTTGAATTTACTTAAGGCGGCGATCTCCTGAAAGCCGTATTTTGGCTGGGTATTATGTTTTTAATGCAATTTCTCGTTTACATTTTAAGCAATCAAGAATCTCTATGCTCATTTCACATATCTATGTTTTGGGTCGTTTTATAAATTTCTTGCTGATTTTTAGGTATATTTGGAGATACATAGTTTTTCTCAAGGATTAGTAAAATTTATGGAAATAGGAAATTTTGAAGACTTGGTAGATACACTCCAAACAGTTGCCCAACAACCTGGGGTGCCATTGTGCGGTTGGGCAACTGTCTGGTGGTGTTCCAAAACCCTTTTTTTCCTTTCAAACTCTCTCAAAACTTACCAAAATTTCACTTAAATTCAGGTGTACCCCGAATTAATATGACTTTCCTTGCCATTTAAAAGTGAATAGAGATAAACTTGCCCTGATCAATCGTCGATGGAAGTGTAAAAAAGGAAAAGGATTTCACTACTAAAGCTGCCGACTAAGCGGGCCGAAATTAATGAGTTTACACAATTTACGGAAGGTTTACTGCGCTGATTATATTACCATGAACACCTAAAATATGTCTGGAATGTTTATTGTGTTGTAACCAATCACATGCGAGATCTTCACACCACAGAAACCACAAGCAACGAACGGTTTCCTATCGGCCACGGGGAAATTATTTTCGTTTTGTTTTAACACTCAGTCTTTTTACAAGTAAACAATTACTTTTCCTGCCCATTTGTTTACAGTATGGGCTATAATAGCGAGGAATACAGGTTTGAGCGATTTTGAAGTAAATTAAGCTGATGTGCTGGGCGGACGCACGCGACAGTTTGGCGTGCAAATTTTCAAACTTTTTGTAATGATCGAAATCGGAATAATTAGTTACGCCTGATCGCAAATTTGTTTGACGACAGGGCTGAAAATAACGGCCGCCTAGTTGCCGGTCAAGATGACCGGCCAAACCAATTTTAGCTCGGACATACCTCATTTCTGGCTGGTCAAATCATAACACAAAAATTTCTTTTGACACAGTATTTTAGCCCCTTGCCCCTATGCCTCAAGACTAAGAAGATAAGGCAACTCATTTAATAAATTAATATGTAACAGCATTTGCTGTGGAATAAATTTCAAATCTGACTCCTTATTTTGGCAATTCTTAGTTAAGTAACTGAATTGATCGTTAAAAAGATAGTGCTTACCACTTGTTTATCGCAGAGCTCTAACAAAGGTCAAGTCTTCTTGACACAGACGATCCACAGTTTTTACAGTATGTGCATAGAATTCAATCACACAATGATCTTGAAATTTGAATACTTTTTTAGCAAATAAGATTTGTTTGTCAGAACCGAAGATAGAAAAGAGAGCAGCAGCTTTAGCACCACGGACGCCGAGCAGAAGTTGAATTTTCTCTTCTTTGGGATAGGTTACCAACTTTTTGTCTATGACAATAACTTTCAAGGGCTACAATGAGGACTTTCCAACTCATATAAGTAACTGAGGACGTTCTTAAAACGTACGTGGTTCCAAAACCTCTCGCGGTGCGTTACTCATGTACTCGTTCGGGCTTTTCTCACTCAAGGGACTGGGACTGAGAAAGCCGGCACGACGGCAATGTCTGTTTTATGTTTTATGTTTCATTGTAAAATGTAAACAATGGTTGCAGTTCATTGGAGCTCACATTTCTAGAATCAGGGAATCAGCAATTGAGCATATTTATAGTAAATAAGTGAATAACACGCATTGTTTTTATATTTAAATTATGACCGGCAAGTTAAACGTTTGACCGGTCAAAGCCTCAATTAGACCGGACATTGTCCGTTGACCAGCTGTTATTTTCAGCCCTGGGCGGTCTTTCCAGTTTGCAATCTTGCGATCAAGGAACTTCTGCCGGCACAGTAGTTCAAGGGTTCAATTGTTAGCCCACACAAATCAACCCTTGTTCTACAAAAAATATTAGTAAGGATTATGCTAATCATGATTGTTGATTTTTTATTATCTTCATGTGACGTCGTTACATGGAAAGCTGGTCGCCATCGCATCACGTTGGCTTCTAAATTTTTTCTTTCTAACTCAAACGATGACCTGGATGCGGTCCTCAGCACTGATCTTGGGGAACATGGTGTTTTAAATTCCTAATAGACAGTTTGCATCCTTAAACAAAACAAAAAATAATTTGTTCCATGGCCGATAGGAAACGGTTCGTTGCCTGTGGTTTCTGTGGTGTGAAGATCTCGCATGTGATGGGTTACAACACAATAAACATTCCAGACATATTTTAGGAGTTCACGGTAATATAATCAGCGCTGTAAAGCTGATTTTGAAGATCATAAAATAGAGATACTGAAAATGATTCAGGGAGTAACTGCTTAATTCCCCTGGAAAGATTTCCGTATAACCCCATACATTTATTATGCATGCAGAATCATTAATTATGTATGTGCTCTTTTGTTTTTGAAGACAATAGCAACTCCCTAAGGTATTGAATATATACATTGATAATTACTACTTACCGTATGAATAAAAGAGGATTTGATTGCACGCTGTGCGGGCTATCGCGGGCTATCGCGCGCGGTGTTTTCGCCGATTCTCTTCTACCTCTAGCTCCGTTCTTCTCTCTTTTTCTTCTCTATATTACCCAGGCTCCTTACGCATTTTTATATCTTTTTTTACTTGTACCCTATCAGGTCTTGAACCACTTACCTCTAGCATACCTCTAGCCTACCAGTCTCTCTTCTACACCACTACACTATGAGGTTCAGTTGAGAATTACCTCTCCAAAAATAATTTATATTTTACCTGAGTCGTTCGCATTCCCAAAAATTTGCAGGACATTATTTACTTATTCAAGTGTTTAACGCATGTTGCACGCTGCACGAAAATATGCATCGCATTTGTGGGTCCCTGGTGAATAAAGGGAGAGGGAATGATTTATTTCCTTCCACTTCAGCTGTACTGTTAGTTACGTACACATCAATGTCTTCAATGAATTTTTTTAAAACTCTGCAAAATTTTCGGTGGATCACGACCAGTGTATACAGTGGTGCAAGGAATACAACCTGCTGACGTCGTCAATTAAGTGTCCGCCAGGAAAATTTTAGCAAAGCATGGAGGTGGAGACGACGAGGTTCATCGCGAGATGGATACAAATCGAGATGTTCGAGAAGAAACTGCAATGGCATTGGCATTAGTGCGCACTGAAAATACATCGACGGGAGTCAAACAAAGTTTCCTCGTACAAGAACATCCAAAGATCTCTACGAAAGATATGTCTACGGGAATGGTTGTGGCATCAGCACTACGGAGACGATCCTTTTGGAAACGTTATCAAGCACATCGCCGACTTATATGCGAGTACGCAAAGATGCGTAAATTGTTCTTGTATGTACTGTTCGTAATCTGATCGCCACTTCATGAAGGAAAGAAACAAACTACACAGCTTCAACGCATGGGACTAATTGAGGAAGGAAGTCAAGGGCTAAAACGCGGAATGACGCGATGCAGGTAAGCAAGAATTTTATTTCACTTCGATATCATTTACAAAATTAGTAAAATAGTAGCTGACCCGATCAACAGTTATAGCTAACCGCAAGCAGCCTTTGCTTAGGCCTAAAACACTATTTTATACGCAGTTTTGAACTAGCGCAATGGTCGAAATCGCTATTATTATAAGCAGTTTTAAGCCTGCGTTCTGTTTAAAAACACGGTAAATGCGTCCTAAATTGTCATATTACGTTTCCGTTTTGTGTACTTTTGATTTTAATTTCGAAAATTTTTTCTAAGTCTTCAAAAAATCGCTTCGTTTTTCAGTATTTTTGACGGAAAATTCGGTGAAAAAATTAAGTCCAAAAGTATGCGACACTTAGAAAAAAAAAGGTAAATTTAAAGTTATGCAAAGCGAATAAGTCTCAAAGGAGCGCTATTGTTTCCGCTATTGTTAAGTTAAACAAAGAACTGTATGCATAATAAATGTATGGGGTTATACGGAAATCTTGCCATTCCCCTCCATCTGAAGTTATACCCCTGAAAAAGCTGGCTACATGGATACGCAGTTGTCTCCCGCTAACGCTTTAAGAACGAGAAATACATGTATGTCATACTTGTCTGGTGTTGGCTACGCGGCTACGCAGTAGTCAAGACCTTCCCTTCCCCTTGGTATATGTTAGTAGGGAAAAAAGTGGCTACGCGGCTTACGCAGTTGTGAAGACCACCCCTCCCCTTCAAAATAAGTTAGTAAGGAAAGAAGTGGCTACGCGGCTACGCAGTGACTGCGTAGCCGTGTAGCCATCTTCACTCTATCGTGTACTGTCTAAGACTGCCTGCATTCTGCGTGTCTGCGTAGCCGCGTAGCCGCACTTTTCGAGATGTCTTTTGGAGTGGAGGAGTATTCAGCAGTTAAGCCTCAGGGGAGGAGTATTAACTCTTTTAAAACACTCTGCCGATAAAAACGAAGCGATAAAGATGTAATATCAAACATACTTACCTAGACGCTTCCTCAAGCTCGGAGAAAATCGAACTGATAAGAGCACGCAAAGGAGTCTGGGACGGCTTTATACCCCACCCGACGTGTGTAATACACTTTTGTCCAAAACCTTTCGACTATTAAATCATGTGTATTGTTGTGTTCTTCCATGAAAATGTGTTGTGACTGTGTCTTCTGGCACTAGGGAACTTAAGCAACAGACGTTTTTCAGACGGCGACGGCAACCGGATGTAAATTTCACTTCCGTTTCACGTTTCCCGCCGACATGGTCAGCCGTCGCCACTCGGCGCCGACTTTGCTTTGCCTATTTTGACGTTGCCTGTAAAACGCGAGGTTTGCGTTGCTATTTTCGTGTTTTTATGTCATTCTGCACTGATATTTTTGCCCGTATCCGATGCTTAAGGTACTATTCTATCATTTTGGACGTTGTGTTAGCGGTTAGTTGAATATTTCTTATTTTTCGAGACTTTTTGACCATACCATGGAGATTGCTTGAAAGAAACAACAGTAAGTGCTGAAAGCGTGTTGTTTATTATCTAATAGGCCTTTTGCAACAGTTGGTCACGTGACCGATAATTTCTAAACTTTTAGCTACAGCAAATGAATTTCAGAGCTGGAAGAGCATGTTTTAAATAACCAGGACACCAATTTCAGACCAATGCCGTATAAGGTTGAGATTTAATGACGATTTGAAATATTGTGCAAAAATTAGAAGGTTTTGTATGGAAGCGAGGAAGCCTTTGCCCTCCAGAAACCTTTTCTGTTATTTATCCACTACCAAAAGAAGCTGCTGGCGTATAACCATTGGAGATAGAAAGAAGGGTAAAATATTAGGAAAATGGAAATTCTAGGCCTTACACCGAAAGGCAAAGATTTTATGGCAGCTTGAAAACTTGCAAAATTACAAGGATTTGTATGGAAAACCACTGGAGCGTGACTGGAGGGCAAAGCGGACTTCTTCTCATACAAATCCTTCTAATTTTTAACGTCCATAAAAATTCCCCCTTAAAAGATATAAACCTGAAAATTTGCATGTAAGCTTATTTGGAACTGTTCTTTCCATTTCTGATAACATTATGCATTACCAATGATTAATCAGTGTGTTCTTGAAAAACACGTCACGTGACCAACTGTTGCAAAGGCCTATTTATAGTGTTTGCTTGCATGAATTGTACTTCCAGCTTATCAACAGTTCTTACGCTTCATGATAACCCGAAAATCGGTGATTGTGGTCTCAGTTATGATTGTTCAAATAAAATTTTGAGTATCGATGGTTGTTTACTTTTTGACATTGTAATGATTACCAGTGAGTTGTTTTGCCCACGAAAGGTAGTTTAGACCATGGGTACCTGCAGTCTTCAATCCAGGAGAGGATGAACATTAGCTCGTCCATCCCAGACCTCTGCGGAACATTCTGCGTTGTAGACGTTTTAAGACGGAATCCGCCAGACGTTGGAGTAACAAGTGGACAAAAATCTTGTACCAAGATTATTTACATTGTATTGCAAACTTCTGTAGGGCTCTTTTAATTATCTTCTCAAAACAATTCATTTCTAGCAACACCAAACGTCGAAAACGAATGTTGAAGTTCGTATGAAACGCTTAAAAGTTTGGTGAAATGAAATTGATGATGGAATTTTGCCTGTTTCCACAAAATCACTGAACTTTGAAATTTATTTTCTCTCGTTCCCGTGGGAAATTATTTTTCGGAGTTATTTCAGGCAATTATTTATGTATTTAGCTTTAAAAAAATGTTAAAAATGACTGTAAATATTTAAAATTACTCTGGTACAGATTTTTGTCCACTAAAACCTGAAATTGCACCATCTTCTCTCGGATTTCGTCTTAAAAATAAGGTGCTGAATTTCTGGGATTAATTGATCTCCTCCCAGACTAAAGCCCTGGTCAAACGGCTCATGATAGTCGATGATAGTTGAGCGCGCGCTTCCGTTTGACCACCACTATCATGCGCTATCATTGACTATCATCAACTATCATTCAGTTTGAGCTTGTTCAAATTCTTCATGATAGTCGATGATAGTTTTTCCTCGTTTGACCACGCGTATGATAGTTTGATGATAGTTTTTCGGTCAGCTGTTTTGGCAAACACTGGCCCGATAACGGTCAGAAAAAATGGTGCCGTCCTCTTTGGTCGCGAAAAATTCATACTTTTTACAAGTTTGTCTTACGGGACGCCATTTAGTATTCACATTTTTACGTGGAAAAGCTTGGGACTCGCTGCTCTCATGACTTTGCTTGCGCGACTGCCGGTGAACTATCGTCAGCTATCACGATCTTCTTTGGCCGTTTGATCATGTTAATGATAGTTGGTGATAGTTGGAGATAGTTAGGGGAGAATCAACTATCATCGACTATCACGCGCCGTTTGACCAGGGCTTAAGAATTCCGTGTCTCTATTTTTTTTCTTTTTCCAAAGAACTGTAGTAGGCAGCGATTTCCTAGACGGCATTTTTGGAAGTTTTTTTAAGGTTTTGATGAAAGTTTTCGAAAACGTTGTCATGTATCTTATGGGAGCCTTGATTGACATTTCAGGGGATGTATTGGTCAATATGCCGGTCATTACTCGATCGGCACTCGATCAACCAATACATCGGTTCGCTATGTGCCGAGAGTTTATACCGGTCGAACATCCACCTATGCCGGCCAATATATCGACCGTGATATTATTGGTAGTCTATCAGCAGAAGCATATCAGTCAACTACCGGTCAACTACTGGCTGTATACTGGTCAACTGTTGGTCCTGTATCAGTTGATAGTCGAGAAATAGTCGACCGCTAGCCCACTGATGTAGACTATCCACTGTCAGTCTGTGAACATCTGCCAATACAAGTGATTGATAGACCAGTCATTACCCGATCGATACCCTATAAAAAATCCAATATTCCACCGATATGATGGTCCCAGATTGAAACAGCATCGGCCAAAAACATAAAAAGAAAATGATATATCAGTCAATATATTGTACAATAATATTATATCGTACAATATGTCAATCGATATATCAACTGATATACTTGGCAAAGTGTCAGTGATGTACAAGTGAAGTGTCAGTAAAATGTTAGTGTATCGCCCACTACATCGGCCTATACACATACAGTATCAGTCATTGTATCGACCAAGCATCAATCGTGACTTGGGTTGCGATTCGGTCGAGTATCAGTTGAATATCAGTCAAGTGTCGATCGAGTAACAACCATCATATTGACCAATATATCAGTCAATATGTCAAGGCTCCGCATAAGATCAATGATCTATCAAGTTTACCATTACTGTGACTGTTTGAAATTTTGAGTCCTTAGTTTGTCTCATATTTCTTTGCTTCTATCGTTATTGGCAATGATTTCCATCAATGTTAAAGGAAGCTTAAATCAAGCTCCTGGGCGCAATCATGAAAACACATAATGTGCAATACATTTCCCTGAAAATTCTAAAAATATTTCAATTAAAAGAGTAGGTCACCATGCTTATAAAAGAGATATCATGTACCAGTCCTGCCCTATTATATATTTTGTCAGTTCTAGTAATATTCATGACATTGTCCTCATTAATTGTTTTCATTACTTTATATTACATTTTGCAATGGCTGGAATAAGTAATATTTAAGAATGAACTTTGATAGGCATGAAGTTTTGAGCATAATGAAGTTGTGCAAATATAAATAACTTATGGAACAGAATCAGCCCTGGCCAAAGAGAGTCACAAGTAGAAAACTTGGGTCTACTTGCGACTCTGTTTGGCCAGGGCTTGCATGCACTTGCATTGACTTGCGTTCACTTTGGTCAAGATCAAATCTGCACGCAAGTCAAAGCAAGTTTTTCACCGTTTGGCCACCCAGTCCAAGTCAACACCAGTTGAGTGATGTCCATTAACCTATTATATTAGCCATTGAAATTCAGGATAATTAAACAATTAGGGAGGGGAAAACTTTTTGTTTATCTAATTGTAATAATTTTTATTTTCAAGGATTTCTTTTATCACTTAGTAAATATGATGTAGTTCTCACCACCTAAACTTTGCTACTAGAGATTCAGTCTGTTATGTTTTGGTTTCATTGCTAGTTAAAATAGACTTTAAAAGCCTAGGTCTTGATAAGATATTCATACTCCTGCAGTTAATTGTTTCTGTGTTTCTTTTAAATTCCCCTTTACTTGGGAACAGCTTTCTTTCGTCAAGCCTGTATGTTATTTTAAAACAGTCAGTGATGGGCTTAATATATGATTGCATATGTGTGATTTTTTTTTGTTTAATTATAATGCTTTGAATTTCTGTTTTAGTGGTAATGGATGAGGATCAGGGGTTGCATGAGGGATTAAAACATACATAATCCAAAGAAAGTCCTCATAGAGAAGAGACTAGGGATGGTAAGTATCACCCTTTACTACATGTACATGTATAAATTAAACAAAAACCAATAGCTACTCTGGTCCTGTTTTG
>JAHPZR010009390.1:10000-14714 GCA_019787425.1 Platygyra sinensis | reverse complement strand
TTTGTTGGGTAAGTATTCAATGTTCCGTAATCAAATACTTGCCTCTGTAGTGGCGTTTTTTTTTGGCATAATTGCTTCTGTATTCTACATGTAATAGACCTAATTTGTACAAAAAGACTTTTTCTTTCCTAGAGGACTTATTCTATTTTACGTGTGATTAGAACGACATCATGCATGTCATTTTGAAAGAGTCTCATATAAAAAAAGACTGGGATACTCGTCGTACCTTTCAGGTATTAGAAAACTAGTTTGGTTACTCTTAGGGTGTTCAGTCTCAGTAGGTTCACAGCGAGATCGTTTGCATGTACCCTTTGGGGAATTGAGCCGAAAAAAATGTGACGGGAGATATTTGAAAATCAACTGATCAGTTTATAGTTTGGTCTCAGAATCTGCACCTCTCAGGAGTGAAAAAGAAAATCAAGCCACGCCCATTAAAAAGGGGTCTTGGTACAACTCAGCACAACCACACCAGTATCACTACACATTTTCTCAAGGAATCGGGTGGCCATTTGAATTCAGGGCCTTAGCCAGGAAAAAAAAAATAAATTGCCTTAGGACAATGTTTACAGCTAACTTCTCTTCTAGGGTATTCAGGGTGATTATGATGACTATAAACCCGCAACAAATTTAAACAAAAAAAAATTACTGAAGGAAGTGCCTCTGTTTGACTGTTTGTAGCCACAGCCCTGGATCAAAGCTTCTCTTAGGCGTTAAGAGAGAGGCAGTCGATTGTTAACCAGACCAAGAAACGTGAAGGCCGCCATAATTTCAGTGAAAGCTCGCTGACAGAGCACTTCTTACATGACGAGTGATTTTGGGAAAATAGTTTAATTACTCACTTACTGCCCTGAATTCCAGTCAACAACGCAGCAACCAACACGAAGCATTTCATCTTCTATTTCTGATGCCTTAAAAAAGCTAGGAAAAAAACACTTGTAAAGTAAGTCAACCAAGCTTAGTATAGTGGACTGAAGTGGCGCTGTCTTGGAACCTTATCGTCGACAGCTTTATTTCAGACAAATGGGGCTGTCCAATATTTACAGTAGCTACAGTTACCGCAATAAACGACGTGGTTAATTAGCATCATTGTAATTTCTAAAAGAAACTGTCGTCACCTAGATCCACTGACAAAATACAAAATGTAGACAGGATTTCTGTGGCAGAAGTAATTTTTGTTTTCTCTTTAAGAGATATGAAAGGCAAACTTTATTAAACCGCGCAGCGGTAGGCTGGGCGGTTTCTTGCTCTGCCTTCGGTTTTTTTTTTTTTTTTTTTTAAACCGCGCAGCCGTAGGCTGGGCGGTTTCTTGCTCTGCCTTCGGTTGTTTTTTTTTTTTTTGTAAACCGCGCAGCCGAAGGCTGGGCGGTTTCTTGCTCTGCCTTCGGTTTTTTTTTTTTTTTAAACCGCGCAGCCGGAGGCTGGGCGGTTTCTTGCTCTGCCTTCGGTTTTTTTTTTTTTTTTTTTTGTCTTGTCGGTGACTATATCCAAACCTCCGCGGATGATGTCATTATCAGCCAATTACAGGCCATTTCTCAGTTCTTTTCGTCATATCCCCCCTCAGGAGGGTTTTGTCAAGTTAGCGAATTAACTGTTTAGACAAAAGAATGGCCGCCGACGGGAAAAATGTTTATTTGGTCAAACTTGGGCCAAAAATCCTTCGGCGATGGGCGCAGGACATTTGCAAGGATAAAGCATCTAATTTGGTACCAGCTGCTGGCTACTAAGGCTGAAATTATCCAGAGTTAAGCTGTATTTTGGTTTTGCGTGCGAAACAGAATATTTCGTAATCAGGGCCGGGTTGTTCAAAGCCCGATTAAGCTAACCCAGGGTTAGCGAGAATTTTGATTTCAGTCTTGTAACTTTTTGGTTTAGTAATCTTTTTATATTGTTTGCCCTTCAGTTTTGAGCTGTAGTAATCTCAAACTACACCAAAACGTTGGAGGTGAAAAACATTTTTAAACAAGAAAAAAATAATGCCTCAGTTATCGTTTAATCCTGGGTTAACGTTAACCGGCTTTCGAACAACCCGGCCCTGGAATTTTTGTTTACTTTCGAAGGGAATATTCAATGCGCTATAAAGGTATTACTTCTGGCCATGGATCACGCTGACGGTGATAAATGTAAGATCGTGTTTACTTCGCCAGTAGCACAGAAGATTTTGTAATCTGGAATTTTTGTTTCTGTTCACTTTCGAAGGGAATATTCAATGCGCTATAAAGGTATTACGTCTTGCTATGGAATACGCTGACGGTGATAAATGTAAGATCGTGTTTACTTCGCCAGAAGTAATGGTGGAATTTTCTGGGGAAGAAAAGTTAAAACTTAGCCTTGGCTCGTCAAAAAACCCTTTTAACATGTGTAAAGGTATATTCGTTTCAAAGGTCAAGGTATTTTTTCTTGAGACGTAAACAAACCTCTCGGATTTCAACACGCTATGAAAGGAACATAATCATTGAATCACGCAACTTGTACTCTTCACTTTCGCTGTGGAATCGACCACGCAACTTATGATCTGTTCACCCGTCAATATACTACGGAGCGCTTAACCCTGTACTATGATTCTGTGGAGGAATTGGGGCGGCTGGCATGCTTTATGTGTCTTTTTTTCGCTTCGAGAAAGAGTGATTTAAGAACCGAGTATGTAGCTTTTACTCTTCTTACGAGAGGAAACTGAAAAAGAAATAAATCGCTTAAAAGGTTTCGGATCGCTCTGAAACGAAAGATGACTATACAAAAAGACAACAAGGCATTGAGGTCAGTTACTTTTATCACACTGAAAATTTACCAACATTTAGGCTTAAATGTCTATTGATGTTTGTCGTGTGTCATTGCTGATGTTATTAAAAAGGTGTATGTTCACCTCGTTAGACCTCTCAAGTGTGGTCTACTCATCAAGTTTATTAAGCGATATGGCAGAGGCTGTACAACGTCGGGCGACTAAGCTCATGGTTGGGAATAGGATTTCTTACAAAGAACGTTTGAATAACACTGGTCTAGACGAATCTATTTACCCTTCATTTTTTTTCATTCAAATGCCTGCATAGTTATTATGGCCTCGATATCTCTAATTATCTGCAGTTTTATAATTCTGAGCATGAACCCGATATTTTGAGGAACACTGAACTAACTTTTAAAACTAACTATGCAAGAACAGAATTATTTAGGTCGTCTTTTTTTCCTAGAGTTGCTCGTCTTTGGAATAATTTACCTCTAGTAAATTCTCAGCTCCGTCGGAGTTTTACGTCATATGGAAAATAGTGCGACAAGTTTAAAATTTTTCGCTTTGTAAAATTGTGGAAATAAAAATCGGCGGCAAAACCCGGTTTGAGAATTTACTAAAGCAATTATTCCATTCGACCTTGTTGGATATGAAGTGATTATAACCAACTCGCGCTACGCGCTCGTTGGTTATTTTACTACTTCATATCCAACGCGGGCTCATGGAATAATTGTTATATATCTATTAGGAAGAGGGAATCACAAATTAATATTCAAAAAAGACCTAAGACTCTACTGTTTTGCTATTGATAGTAGAGATTGAAGGTAATTTTTATTTAATTTCAGTCAGCATTATTTTTGTAACACATATTAGAAAACAGTCCTAAGAAAGCACGCGCGCTGATTGGTTTAAAATCGTGTTTGTATAACTCGATGGAGACACAGAACTAGCGCGCGCTGTTGACGTAGTGATGGCGCGAGCAAAGAGAATTTGCATTTTGATGTCCAAAGTTAACAAGTTGTTTTCTTTTTTCTTGTCGTGGTGTTTTCTAAAAGAAATAGAAAACATGTACTTCGTGTTTCTATCGAGTTATACAAACACTCGTGAAAGTTTGGGAGAACTCGAAAAAGCTGTGGAAAACACTCGCCTGCGGCTCGTGTTCCCACAGCATTTCTCGTTCTCCCAAACTTCCACTCGTGTTTGTATAACTCGATAGAAACACGGTGCATGTTTTTCTATTTCTTAAATATTTTACTATACTCGTTTTATAATACAGCCTGTCATTATGTATATTTTATTCATGTTCTTGTTTTATATATATTGTTTCTGGTGGCCTTTATCACCAGGGAAGTTCATTCCTGTTGCTAGGTCTTCCAGAAGCTATTTATTTATATGTTTGTACGTACACATATTTATCTGCTGTAAAATTATTAAGTGAAGTCAGGAGCCATATTATGGCTCCTGGTAAAGTAAAGTACAAACCCTTTGTAACATAACACCTTCATATGCTGAAAGGCAAGAGTCACGTTTCGCGTAATTGAAGTCGGTTGTTATATAACAGTAGATGACTGCGGTAACTATATCACGTTTCGCGAGCTGAACGTTTGCGTAAAGATTAAAAAGATAACAAACGCGCAGTCGGACAGTGTAAGTAACCGTGAGTTTTAAAGCGTGGTACCATATCGGAAACCCGAACGCTATAAAGAAGCTAACCATTAACCCCTTGCATTAACCCGTAGGCCTATAATCAATATTTACTTTGTGTTCGCATCACAAGGTATCCAAGGGCGGTTTGAGATATGGAAACAAGTCCTAACCATCTTTTAAATTGTTTCCGGGTAATGTTTTCTCGCAAAATGTTGTTGCTAAATATACCGTAATGTTTTTGTGAGCGAAAAAAGAGTTTAAAAAGCGCGGTTTTAATTTTTTTTAAAATTCTTGTTTTTTTTAGTCTTGTCGGTGACTATATCCAAACCTCCGCGGATGATGTCATTA
>JAHPZR010009389.1:5000-10000 GCA_019787425.1 Platygyra sinensis | reverse complement strand
CATCCATATCCCTCTCATGGAGTTTTTTGGATTTGAAGCCCCTCCCCCCTAATCCCTCCAGAGGTCAGTTTCATTCATAGTTTGAAAAACAAAAAAACAAAAAAACAAAAAAAAATTTTGGCTCTTGAAACACCCCTGACTGCTGCAATACCCAATCATCCTTTTTGGGGTGAGTATGGATATTTCTTGGAACCACATAAGGTGGCATTTGTGAGTTATAAAATTGGAATTTTAACCATGCAGTATGACAATGGAATAGGTCAGTTACATGAATGGCTGATGAAGTTGTGTACCGTAAACACCGGCGTATAAGCCCACTCTATTGCATCAGGAGAGTTTAATTAAGCTCCACCTAAACTGGAACCCTGACATCTAACAAGCTTATTTATCACTTGCTCTGAGCACCTGCTCACACATTCCAGACGACTGCATATGTGTATCTATTTCAGAATAACAATAACCAATGTTCAATCCAGGCAAAGGAAAAAAGTATGCAGAATTTATCCCGGTTTCTGTAGCATGAAGTGACTGGGAGTATTTCTAATCCCCCCTGGGTGGGATGTTCGTCCATTGCAGAGCTACCCCCAGCATTGAGTTCGCCGGTACCTTTTATACACCTGGGTGGGGAGAGGCACTGTGAGAGTACAGTATCTAATTCTTGCCCAAGAACACAATGCAATGTCTCAGGTCAGGGTTTAAATCCAGAACACTTAATCAGGAGACAAACACACAAACCATGATGCCACTGTGCCTCCAAACATTTTTGTATTAAGCAAAGCTTAATAAGCCTACAACCTAGAGAGAAAGTGCTTTTTGTAATCCAGTGTGTACAACCATTGACTGAGTTTTTCATGACTTATTGATCAGAACTTTCCTACACTATGTATCGAGTATCACAAAACTATTCGAAAACAAACTCAGGCAAGTTGTAGAAAAACCTTCCGACCTCATTTCTTTCTTGTTTGGTTTCGTTAAAGCAACGAAAGTTAGGTATTCAAGTGAATATTCGCAGAGCGTTCAAAATGTTTTGGCAAAGAGTTGCCTCCCTTGACAAATTTATATACAAACGAAAAAACATATTTGCTGGGTGCGGAAAGGCCTAGGTACTAGTTTAGTGCCACAGTGTTATGCAAGACTTGTAAGCAGTGGTTTTGCCAGTAAAGTCGCACAAGATAAAAGTTAAGAGATGAGAAGAGGGCTAAAGTGTTCATTCTTTTCGTTCGTTTTAAGGCTATCCTTGCTCTCAGATTTGTACATTTCATGGAAAAAATGATATGTGGACATTGTATAAGAAACATAATATAACGTGGAGATTTTTGTTTCCTCATTAGTTGTGAAGTTGAACAGGTAAATCATTCACGACAGGCTTTTTATTATTCAACCACAGGGTTGGGAACAGTAGAAAATAGTCAAAATTTTTGACTATTTTCTACCGTTCCCAACCCTGCATGTTCACTGATTTTAGCCACAAGAATCTAACCTCCATCACTTCCCTAAGGGGAAAAAATTTATATTTACCTTGTCACATTGATGAGAAATTGTAGTTTATTTTTAACGCATAAGCTGCTCTACATGTCATTGTCATTCTACTTGATTGTGTTTGATCGCGTTCCATTTCTGAACATTTGATTGACTGTGCCAGGTAAATTAGAACTGTATTGTATTATTTTCTATTGGGAAAATCAGACCTTTATAAATTACTCTTTGTGAGTATTGTAAAATTGCCTCTAAGTGTTTTATTCTATGAAATTTTTATTTGAATTGATGCACGACATTAGCATTGTTTCTACTGCAATTGACATATGTAATTTATTCACGAAAACGTTTAGTGGTCATTCTCACAACACACATTCTTTTACTTCAGATAACTTTTACATAAAAGCCTCAAGACTTGAAATTAAAAAAAAAAACGCCTTTTCAAGAATTGGTAGTTTTCTCGGAGAGTTTGGTATCTCAATCCATAGTTTAGCACCAAACAAATCATTCAAACTAAGAATTATGAACTAACTTCATTGAGGCTCACAATATCATTTTCAAAATTTAATTACAATGTCAGTAGTAGTAGCAGTAGTAAATTAAAATCTAATTACCCCTTACTTCTTTTCTCATTCTTTCCCTTTTTCTTCCTATTTTTTTCTCTTTTTTCTCTTCCTTTCTATTTTTCTATTTATCACTATGATAGTAATATTTGATATGGGTTATTGACCAAGAGTGAGGTCAAGATCGCTGGATATTGGCCAAGTTCTATTTTTTTGTGTGTTTACTGACTGAGACAGAGTCAAGGCTCATAAACTCGCAAAAAAGGACCAGCCAACTTGAACGAAAAGGCTTGGTCAATGAAGGATATTATTTGGCTTTCGGGGAAATTATTCTCATGGGACATGCCAGGTAGTCCAGAGCGGCCAAGATAGCCCCATTGTAAAGAGATTCGGAAGCTGATGTTACGAGCGTTAGCCCTTCACTCCCAGGAAGGGCTAACGCTCGAAACGTCAGCTTCCGAATCTCTTTACGGTGGCCAATTCACATTATCGGTCCAGTTGATAAACAGTAATTACTCTGCCAGGATTTGGTATAATCTTTGCAAAACTGGCAGCCTAACAAATCTCGACGACCTTAATATTTTAAGACCAATAACATCTGATAAAATGGGTCACGTGACTATAATTAATTGTTTTATTTTTTTGAAAAACAACTGAAAATGGGTCGCCGAGATGACATACAATTACTCTCAAATCTAGTATTTTTACAATTGTGCTAATGGCCCCTGCAGGAATCTGTCCTGAATGGCCGACTAAAATATTCAGTTTAGAAGTTATTACGTAAAAGAGGTCACGTGACCTTCCGTCTTTCCATATATAGCCTTAAATAATCAAGGGGTTCATCCATTCAGGACAGAAACAGTTGCCTTAGAAAGTGGTTAAAAATTTCTTATGGTTAGTTTTTTGAGATAGCTCACTATCCTTGGCCCATCTTAGTGTTCATCTTGAGCAGGCCTGTGACGTCACGAGTCACGTGACCACCACAAAGACACTTTAAGGAGTTTGAGGATACTAAGTTTTGTTTGTGGTAAATTTTTGGCACCCCCTGGGATGAAAATAACGTTGCTTTAGACCAGAAACGGTTTTATCTTTCCAGTGGTCTGCACTGGATATGAGCCATGCCTTAACATGCTTGAGATCGCTCGTAGAAAACGAGGGCGAGTAGTCTAATTGTTTCAGTATAAATTTACCGTAGTCTCATTGCATAAAATGAAAAAAATGTCAAGTAACGCGTAAAAAAGAACTGTTTTATTATGATACATCAGGTTCAAACATAATGCGTGATGTGCACTGATGCGTAACTGTTTTCTATCAACAGATAGAAAACAGTAATATAGCCAATCAATTCACGGATTCACAAACTACCGTAAATTTATACTAATAGTAATTATTATACATTGAACTCTCTATCTCTTTTCTAATTGGCCAAAAGCGTACAATGAAGTTTTGAAATCAGTGTCTGTGACATCGTAACTGCAAATTATGCAATTATCATGTCAAGGATACTCAAGGTCACGGGTGATCAGGCCAAGTTCAAATGTTTTGTGTTGCTTCTCATCAGTGAATATGCTTCCCTTTTTTGTTCAATATATTATAACAATTATCAGATTTGATTTTTGTGATACGAATAATTTAGGTCTCAGTAAGGGTTACCAGCCTCAGCCTTTCGGCTTTGGCTGATAACCGTTATGTCAACCTTGACTAGTATATACTAAAACAGTGGATAGTGTTGGCTCGTCAAACTCTGGATATCCTGTGCTATTTACCTCTGGGCAACCCAGGAAAAAATGGCGTCCCGGTTTGCAGCCGTGACAAGTGAAGAAATCATCCAAATAAATTTTTTGTGGTGAATATTATCTCACTGTTTTAGTATATACTAAGACAACTGTTCACCTCAGTGTCGGTGGCTAGTGTTGGATATTTACCTCTCCGCTTCGCGGCTCGGTAAATATCCACCGCTAGCCACCTCCACTTCGGTGAATAGTTGTTAATTATTCTGGATATCACAAAAACCTCATCCAATAACTGTTTATTACATGTATACAAAAAATAATAAGCATTTCTAACTGTTGATAGGCTGGTGCACCTAGACTAGCATAACTATCCCGGGGCCAGTCCAACTGAGTAGGGACAAAACCTGGGGTAGGCCATGGGGTAGGCCATGAGGTAGGCCATGGGGTAGGCCATGGGGTAGGCCATGGGGTAGGCCATGGGGTAGGCCATGGGGTAGGCCATGGGGTAGGCCATGGCCTACCGGTGGTTAATAAAGTAAAATAAAAAATAAAAAAATTGATTAATATTCAAATAAATAAATAAATAAACAAACAAAGAAATAACTAAATTAATAAATAAAGAAACAAGAAGAAAAAAAAAAACAAATGTGATATAAATCCCCCCTCCCCCAGAGGACGGACTTCAAAGGAGGTTCATTGGAAAGTATATCTGACAAGCGGTTTTTCGTTGAAATGTACTCATCGCAGTCGTGGGCCATTTGTAGCAAGTCGAATCCAGGTAAGACTGTACTGTAACTTATTTGCTGTGTTTTTGAAAATTCACTTCTAGAAGCCTTGACAAAATCGTTTTTAGTCATAAAGCTGTTTTGATTGGGAATAACACGAGTCGCTCAAGTACTGTAGCAAATAGTGTTAATCATTAATCGCGGATTGGTGATAAGTGTTCATCGGGCATTGGTAGAGTCACCACTACTACAACAGCGAAAAAACCTAAACTGATGAAGAAGTTTCTTGATCAGGGTTTTCGAATTGAAAAAAAGTAGCAGGAGGAAATTGTGAAGTAGCCGGAGCACTATCTCATCGCTATAACCAACACCTTGAGGAGTGGGGAGAGCACCCCGCCCCTTCTGCATAGAGGAATGGGGAGCTTCCCCCCTGAAAATTTTGAAAATCAGGGTGCCTTAATCTAAATGAAGTTTATTCCCGCGCATTCTTTACACCCCTAACT